>JAULKQ010016093.1:0-38463 GCA_032356285.1 Smithsoniella earleae | reverse complement strand
AACGTTGCAAAAAATAATTTGGGTCAGTGCAGATTCTTCAGTTAGGCTTCTGAAGTATGCTGTCCTTCCTCATTTCTACCATTTGGCTAAAGTTCTAGTGTAACAAGTATGTTTTATCAACATATTTGTGCATAAATAAATATACAACTTAGTTGGTGAGTATCTAATGTTGTGGCTTGTTTTCAGGTGTAATTACAGACTTCGCACCGTAACAAGCTATGCACAGCTTTGCTAACTCGCATAGACTGTGTTACAATAAGTCAATCGCCTTATCAAATGACTCGCTCCATGATGGTAATATATAATTTTTCTCCCACAAGATGAATTATTTGAGAGCCTAGGTCAAGAATGCACATCTACTTTTTATTGTATTTCAGTGAGTGTTCATGATCATCCTAGAATTCTATAGATGTGGTACCAAATTCGTGCATCCTGTCTTGTAAGCCAGCACATTCTGCTCACACTTTCATGTGACATGGAACATCAATATTGCTCCAAGATCGCAAGAGAATAGTGTAAAGATGTTCGGGGTGCTTGACAAGGATTGTTCAGATATGTACAGTTTGCCAAAAGGCAGAATGGAAATGACGATTCTTTGATAGCATCTCCACAACTAGCACATCTACATCGTCTGAATGTAAACAATCAAAGAACCAGATTTGATTTTCATCGTTGTCAGATATCAGCTCTGTATACGAAGGGAATCATAATGTAGTTCGAAGATCGGCAAGAAGTTCTTTACAGAACTTCTTTCACATTCTTTATGGTTGTGTACACTAAGGCCCGGCACATGACCGAACTGGTTTCGAAGCATGCTTCAGCGTTCCTGGGTTTGTAAGACACCCATCTCCAAAGGATGGTTGCTGAATTATCTACACAAACCACCTTTTGCTTTCAAGTAACAACAGTTCTTGTTAATCCAAGGTGATTAGGCTATGTTGCAACAATTCGAATTGACCAGTTTTCGAAATAAACAGTTCGAACGCTTTTCACATCTTGCTTCGAAAAACTCAACTTTCCGGATTCAACAGTACAGACCGCTTTATTACAAACCTTCGCTGCAAAATTTTCTTTCTTGGGTGTCTAACACAATTCGACAACTGTTCCAAGTACCTGTGTCGGTCGTGCTAGGAGTTGGACAGACGCGGAGATAAACTCAAGATATTGAAATTCCTGAGGCCCGTGAATTTAACGAGTGTACTCTATTGCATGGAATGCAACACTCTCGCTCCTTCTAGAACAACTCTTCTTGTAAGAAAAGCTGGCCTGTCGACCTGAGACAATGTCTGGTCTCTCGATCGGCGAAAGAGAGACACTTTGATATGTAATACTGGTAGCGATACTAATTTTCTGCTTCGTGTCAAACCTTCAGCTCCCGCACCAGAGGAGTCTGGCTCGAGCGTTGAATATATCTTCAGCCGGGCAACAAATGGCTCTCTCCGAGGTAGTGTCATTGTATAATCTAAATGCGCCTCAAGAACTTAGAACTGAAGTATATAAAGAGTGCGAGATATTGTGCCATGAGAAATGTCCAAACATTTGGCTACCTTCATCATCTTTGAATTTACAAGAAGAGCCCTCGTGCGCGATACATGTGCTCGCTCAAATGGTCCACGAACGCCTTGTCAGTACTCTATTTCCCGATGAAATAGCTGGAGTAGAATTCTGGGTCCAAGTACGGTCTCGTGGCTACCGTTAGATCTCCTTTCCATAAAAAGAAATTGGTGTGCCCAAAACCCGATGCCGACGGGTGCAGAGAGGCAGCAATAGTAGTATTCCACAGGAAGTTGCATAGTTGTGACTTGGAGCGTTTTATGCCAAGACAGCATCGAATGTCTACAGAAGTATGAGCAAGGACGAGGACTCGCATTCCATTTCGACAAAGATGAGAAATTGCTCTCGGAACATTCGAAGATGAGCCATCCGACATATTCCTCTGTGTTCTACACAACAGGAAGCGAGGCAGGGCCGAGACAAGGTATGTTCAAATCCTTTAATGTTTCCAAAGTGCATAGAGTGGGCTGAAGAACTGGAATCGTGATGAATGTGTTTCTCTGATGTGGAGGGGTCCCATGCACCCTGAACAATGAATATTTTGTGGACCTGACTGAAAAAAGTCCTCATTGTGTTGCAGGAGCTACAGTGGTCATAGATCAACGCTTTGATGCAACCACAGGTTCAATCACCCCTTGCGACCCAGAGTGTTCAGCAATGGTATTCCCTCGAGCCGGCAATTTTCTTCTATTTGATGGTTCTCTGGCACATGGAGTGCTTGATACAGGATCAAATGCCGGAGTAAGAGTGACATTGCTCATCAATTGGTGGGAGCATCGTCCTTTGGTATGACCCATTTTCAGTGACAATGGAAGCTCTTCATGTCACAGGCCTTTTCTCAGGATTGCAATGTTCAATCAATTACACAGGGGCAATCTCACTCCAGTGGTTTCATGTGTGCTATGTTCTACCTGCTTGAGATCCAGTATAGCGATGAAGGATCACACAGTGACCAACGAGTTCCTGTAACTGTCCACATCTAGAACAATACAGTACAACCAGATCCTAGCAAGTTCGTATCATATGGAATGGAGACACCTTTGCTGTGCGAAACACAGTCAAACCTGGAAGGTCTACACCTGTTTAAGGATCGAATCATATAAATTAGTTGCTACCACCATCTAAGAAGTCCTGAACCGAGCACATGGTAATTGTTCTTCAACTGCACTGTTACTTAGCATTCAGACTACACCAGAATTGTCAAATTTTACTGGGGATGATCTGGTCATATTGCAGAGAAGTAGAGGATTTCGTTCAACGTTACTCCATGGAAAACTTTGTGCAACTCCCAGCTTTCCATTGCTGCTGTTGTACAGCTAAGGAACAGAGCCTAATTTTTGAAATCTGGTGGACACAGGAGACATACAGATTAAAAGAATTGAGCTATCCTGTTATTGCTATTGCAGCACAGGATGAAGCATGTTTTTGTTGCAAAGTTTTTACTTTAATGAAATGGCTACCCGCACAAAGTTTGCAGGGTATTACAGAGATTACAAGCTCTCTCCTAAGTACACTGGGTCTGAAAGTGACACCCTTGAGGCAGCTGCAGTCTTTCCAGGCTACTGTTTCTGCTCTCCAGCATGATCCATTGCCTATTTCCCAAATCACTGTCAGTGGTGATGAGCCTGTCAAGGTTTGTACCCTCAATCTTCAGTAAAAAGCATCTTCCAGGGGCTCATTGTGCCAGAGCATGTTGATGTACAGGTGGATGAAGTTTGTGCTGATCATAGTGTGGTACTGAGTGGGGCTGGGGCCACTGATGCAGTTCTTTTCATGCACCAGGGATATACATTGATGCCCACAGAAGTAGCTGTAGATGAGAGTGAAGACTGCTCTGCTGCTTGGGTGCCAAATGCAATTGCCTCAACACTCATGGAATAATCTGGTCCACTATTTCTTAGCCCATCCTTCCCAGCCCGTATGAAACATGTATTGGGTGAACTTGCCATTGTAACTCTGACTGTTTTTCTCCAAAGTCACCGATTTGACACATATACTTGATCCCAAAGCCCAGTGGTTTCTCACCAAAGTGTAAGTATACATCATACCTGCATTTAGTACAGTCTATCATTTTGAGGACTGGATTTGAACCCATGTTTGCTACACCCAGCAACATCTAGCTGATCGCCTTACTTGGATCCGGATCGTAGAAATCATATAAATCAACCGCGTGCTTACCAGTGGTTTCTTCAAACCGTGGATTGTGGCACCATAACTTGAAAGGGTCAAGAACCAGGCACCGAGAATGTGACAAAGTTTGCAGTGGAAGTCTGTTTGCATGTATGCAAGCTACGGTACAAATAAAAGCATTTCTTCGGCTGCAAGGCTGTAAAGCTGTTCGAAAGGGAAGAACGAGACAGCCCGGACAACCTCACGTCCATGAAGTAACCAACAGACTGTACTTAAACCTTGAAAGCCAGAGCGTTCACAGCAAACGGCGTCAGGTCTGCGACATGTACAGTATTCAGCACCACTTGGGTGACATGTGGCGGTGCACTGACTGCAACAGCTCCGAGCACCGGCCAGAAAATACGCCCAGATGACGGAGTTTTCCCTCGGAACCCTCCACAACTCTCAAGGTCAACAGTGCCAGGAGATTCCCTCGTGACGTTGGGAATGGTGTGACCGTGAGCAATGCCCTGCTACGCTGCCCAGGGAGTCTCCGACGCTAAAGCAGACGAGTCCAGCCCTACCACGACAAAAGTCCCAGGGATACATCTCATGTAGTTTCTAAGTATCGATTAGTGTAACATAAGGCGTTACAACAAAGTCGCTGCACCAGAAAAGTACAAAACCGCATATTGTCTCGTACCAAATAACAAAGTTTGCATCCTGTTAAGGAAAAAGTTTTAAAATCCACCACATGTACAACATTATAAACGTCCGCTATCGAGTTAAATGCAATGGCTTCGACGCTCTTGATAGAAACGGGAGTCTACAAAGCCCAAGCTCAAGCTATCATCGCATTTGAGACACTGCATAACTTCATGATGACATTATGTTTTAGCATACGCGAGCAGCCGTTCTGCTAGCGCGTAACTTGAGTGTCAGATCCCAAGCAATGCGAATCAGAGGCTCAACTTTTCATGTGCACACTCTACTGCGAAGCTTACACTGCCACTTCATATAAAAGATCTCCACCCAAGTCACTATTTTTACGCACGCTCGGTCAGATCGAAACGAGCGTCTTTGCCTTCTTGTAATCTATTACTACCAACACTGTATGCACCACCACGCACATGTATTCTGCACAACGCACTGTCGAGAGAATCCCGCCATATTTGCAGAAGGTGATGAACTTTTGAAGTGTTTGTTTCGGTATATTTTCTCGCGAAACTGTATCGCGATTTTTTTACCCAAAAAAGAAAGTCCCGCATGTGTAAGTAATTCAGTAACGACCATGCTCTTACCCAACCTGGTCTTCCGCTTGAGAATGTGAAGCTCGGAATTTTTCGTGTTAATAATTATCCGATGAATCGTTTGTACTCCTCGCCTATTTGCTATCAGGCAAGGGATGCGGAACACAGCCATTCAGTTTGATATTACCCTCATCGCTCCGGCAAACAAGCGAAGCGCACTTTTTAGCGAACAGGAACACTGTCAAAAGCAATCAAATTTTGTTTATGATAGTTATTAGTGGTCTTGAATCAACACATATCGTTTGCTTTTCGATGTAACGGAGTTCATGTACGAAATTCCACATGCTATTCACCTGCTAATTTGCACAACTAACTCGTAGTTTCCGACATGTTCTAGCAAAATACATATCTGGTGTCTAGTCGAGATCTCTAATAGAGTTTCCAGATTGCAATCCACGGATTAAGTAGGTGGAAGCACTTGCTGGGACACAGTTTGATAGCTTGGCCTTATGGAGTTTTCGGAGGACAGCAGCGAGGCAGGTAGTTTTTATTACGAGCAAGATGACTCTAGCTCGGACTTTATATCGGGCGAAGGCGAGAACAATGTCAACAAGCAGTACCGCATAATCACCAGCGCAGCGTTGGGGGAACTGCAGGTGTGAAGCATGAATCATAAATGTTCATTATTATAGTGTATCGGGAGTATGAAATGGCTGCACTGCATGTGCTTCTAGAATCACGATAAGTAAGCGGGTTGCACAAGGACTGGTCCTAGGCAACAGCTCTGCTGTGCTCAACTTGGTTGGTACGGACTCGTACAAGATGTGAGGCATAATTCTCTCTCATTAGCTTAAGAACACTTCAAAAGCCAGACAAATTATCCTGGTATGTACAGGAGCTCGTTAAATTCTCGTCCCGCTGCTATATCTTTCTGTTCTGCAGGGAGATGCCATCAACAGAGCAACCATTGCCCTTGCGTGTTCAAATTCTGAAGCATCCGTGGCTCTACGGTATTTCCGCTGGGATTTCGACCGTCTTATGGGTACTTTCCACCCCCTGACTTCCACTCAAAGAGTGCATTTTGTGTGCCCCGGTCCCTCGTGCTCTCCAGCACCGACTCTTGGGGCAGTGTTAGCACATGAGAATACTATCGCTAGGAATAAGTTTACCCATCACGTGTCTCAGAACCAGTCCACTTGCCGGATATCATGAAGCGTCAGCTGCAACGTATCAGTGCACTGCAGAAGCGATTGCAGAGCGCGGGAAAGAAACCGTATTCGCGTCAGTTGGCGCAGCCACGTTGAAGAAAGCCGAACCCGGTAAGTGATGTCGCATTAACGTTGAAGTCAATCACGCCCAAGAACTAAGTTTCGAATCTTCCGATTTACCGCACATCCTGGTTATACAGGCACGTCGTGCTTGGCTTGCCTAGATGATTTAAAAGGCAGAGATGATGTGGTGACCATGGATTGTGGCCATGCTGGATGCGAAGAATGCTGGATTCAGCATATTCGAGTGCAAATCGACGCTGGCAGAGCCTGTCAGCTACCCTGCATGGGATTCAAATGCAATGTTGTTTGCAGTCATCAGTAAGCTCCTGTCATTCGTGAAGCACCTTGCAGGAATGTACTGGAACCAATACACCATACTAAAGCAGATGTTGGGAAGTGCTGCAGGGCTGTCACACGTTTGCTAAGCAAATCCAACAAAGAATTGCTGAAGAAGTATGACCATGCCTTGCTAACAAGTTATATTAATGATAATGCACACGTTCGATGGTGCCCATCTGTACCGTGTTGTAATCGAGCTATTGAGTGCCTGGATGACACTTACTGTGAGGTGAAGTGTGACTGTGGGCATAGCTGCTGCTTCAAGTGTGGGTCAGAGCCCCACAGCCCATCTACTTGCTCCATGTGGCAACAGTGGGAGCTCAAACTCTCAGATGACAGCGAAACCAAGAATTACTTAAAGGTGAGCATATGCACTCATGAAAGCTGCAAGAAGAGCAAGTTTTGTGACCAGTGTTTTGCAAGGGTGCTCTGATGCTTTCACCTAACTGCTTTAGCACACGTGCTATTCAAACAGACACCTCATACATTGATACATCTGCCCCAGCAGAGCATGAGTGATGCTTTGCTTTGGGGAGGAAGCAGCCTGAACTAAGTTCATGCCATTAACATGCGACAGAGATGACCCCATGGTGTAGGCTGTGGTGTACTTCCCCCTTGCATCTGCATGGCCAAGGTTGACTAACCATGACCTGCCTTATACTCACTGTGTATCTGTGCCAGATACTTTTCTTATCAAGAAATCAGAACGCCTGTAATTTTTCTGGGGACCGAATGAGTTGTGCACATTACTTAGCCATGTGTTTCATGGCAGCTGTGCAGTTACGTCATTTGTTTGCAGATAATGCCCAAGACCAATTGATTGATATACTGACGTTGGGGACATCTCAGGTCAGACATAATATGGCCTATAATCAGCCTAGGAATTTAATGTTCAACTTGCTGCACTGTGTAATAGAGAGTACACGTAACATAGTACTGGGGATATTAAGAGTAGATTCTCGTCTGCATAAGTGGCCACAGGGATTGTGGGGACTGGCAGCTCTCTGCTGTCCAGGACTTTTTCATGTCGTATTGCTATCATCAAGTGCTACAAATGATCTTTGTGATGGTTTGGAGGGCATTAGGGAGATGCTTTCAGTGCAGGCACATAGTAAACCGTGCCCAAAGTGTTCAATACCGGTGGAGAAGGATGGAGGGTGTAACTTAGTTGTTTGTACCTCGTGTAGACAACCGTTCTGCTGGCTTTGCGGAGCGAAAACAGGCACAAATCACACGTGGGTGCATATTGATGGGCACACCTGCGGAACGTGGAAGGCTGCCCAAGATCAAGAAGCCCAAGACTCAAAAGCCAAACACGAACGATACATGCACTACTACACTCATTTCCGGGTACTGACTGCCCCATGTCATGCCTATGGCGCCTGCTGGATATCATTGTGGGTGTAATTTAGCACCTCATAGCTCATGCAGATGCCTGTGAGGTTGGCCAAGGCTTCTTCCCAGCCCTACAGATCTGAAAATCGCATTTTAAGCTGCTGTCTGATAGGTTATGAGCCATCCTGTTTCATTTCAGTTCAACAGGTGTACCAGCCTTTTAACAAGGAAGCTGTTAGAAAGTTTGCAGGGCCATTTGGACAGCATGAATAAAGAAACTGTGAGTGGAAAACTGGAAACCCTCCTTCCCAATCTCAAGGTTGGATTCTCCGATTTATGCATGTGTGGCTATCTGATGTTGCTGTTTTCCACAGTTGTTTTGCTTGTGGCACCATTGCAGAGCACCTGCTTGCTGCAGGCTCATGTGTCGGGCCTAGTTGACTGGTCGTACTTGGAGACTGCGAACTGCACTCTTCTAGAATGCCGCAGAGTGCTTTCAAATGCATATGTGTTTGCATATTTTATGTTTGATGCTGACAATTGGCTGGAGGTGCGTCCAAATGCTGTTGTGCATCGCTGGTCATGGTCATTTCAGCGCATGCTTGAACAACGTGTCTGCTATCTGTGTGCAGACCATGACACGGCAAGAGAATCAGAGGCTGCAACTTCTCTTTGAAGACAGCATGAGTACCCTCACTTCAGCTGTAGAAAGCTTGTCTCAAACTCTGACAAACGAAATTGATGTGCTCACCCAGTCCACCATCGAGGCTTCTGAGGATGATACATCAACTTCCTCAAAGTCTCAATCCCCAAAACGCGCGAAGGTGTGTACTTAGTTCCTGGCGAACTATGTCTGAGCAGCACAAGTGCACTTGCTTTTGTGCCCATTGTACTTGTGAAGAAGTGGATTCAGTTGCCGACAAATCACTTCTGGCCGAATGCCAGTGAGGCTGAATTCTCACCAGACATGACGTATGCTCTTTGCTGTATTTACTGAATGGAGCTGACTCAATAGTGTTCATCCTGTTCGTCATGCTTTGCATAGAACTGGAATTATTCAAGCTCACAAGAGTTTTCAAGCTTTTCTATGGCCTGCATTGTACTATACGAGCATGATGTGGCTGTTTTTAGGGTCACATAAGAATCAGTGCACTTGAATGTGTAGGTGGACAACGAGGCTACTGCAAAAGCGGGGACAGATGATAGCAGGTTAAGTGTCATCAACATAGCCAACGCTATAAGTAAGCGCATATATAATTTATTCAGTCTTATTGACAAAGACATTCTTTCAACGATCCACTCCCAGAACATGCAGATTGCACCGTATCGTCCAATGTGCACTCCAAGAAGATGACTTGTGTTTTATCGACACCACTTTATTTTTCAAGTCGTCATTAAGCCTGATGAGTAAATGGTGTGTGTACGTTGTTGGTTGAGATTGGTTCATTGCCAAGGTTACAATTGAGTAGAGCCCAGAAGGCTCTTGTACCATTGTCCGTACGTCGCATCAGCATGGTATGGTTGTATCAGTAGATATGTGTATGATATTGCCATATTTCTTGTTCACATGGCAGAGTAAATCATGGCCAGAAAACAGCTCTGTCCAATGAGCTTGTTAATGCTGTACATGAAAGGATATGAAAAGATGATAGTAAAGATTGTGATCTTCCTTGATTTGCTTCGAAACCTTTCCAAAGTGCTTGAGTGCTGAAGGAAGTAGTGTAGCATTCGATGAAGTGAAAGAGGCGATGAAATGATTATTGTCAAGTGATTCACACTACGATTTGTCACTATAATTCGTGATTGTTTGTAGATGAGCTCTTGTAACATATTCAACTTGCCAATAACGTTTCTACAGTCAAAAGCTAGTCAGGTTCAATCAATGTTGAGGATTTTGTTATGCATCACGCTACTGTCTGTGGTTCCACCACTGGATGACACCATTTTTTGGTATCGTCTGTGCTCAGTGTCAAATGGCCGGTGAAACAAGTGCCGCCAGGGAGACCAACTTACAACTATTACTAACTAAACACATATCCGGAGCTTATAGACAAACGAAAAGCCAGGTTCGATCAATGAGTGAGTCATTGTCGTGCACCTGACTTATGATACGAGGTGTCTCCCAGACGTAATGGATAATGACACAGCGGGCACAAGTAAGAGTCCCGTTGTGATGTTTCAAGCTCTAACTCGCTGAGTATAGAGAGGTGGTGACAGCGACTGCACCTTACAGTACACTCCCTATCAGTATCATGACCCTTTCGAATGACCCGACCACTGAGCATGCATATCAAGTCTTTTTCATTGGTTAACCCGGCAAGAAACTCGGCATTTTCTTCTGTACGGCTTCCATGTGATAAGAATAGCTCATCAGGATCCTGCACGTATAATCCATGTAATGTACTAATCATGCGAAATTCGTAACTGTGAGAAGCTTGAATTACTCTCACTTGTGGTGTACGGGACACAAAAATTGAAGTGGCAATTGCTTTCAAACTCTCCTGGTCGGGAATGGAAAGCTGCTGTATGCCCTCTAATTTCATCACTGCTTTTGCTGTGATACCCAAGTAGCCTGCACAAAGAGAAACGAGTGCAAGAAGAAGATAGACACTTCGTTCATCCAAAACTTCAGTGTATCTGCGTAAGTTCAGTGACGTTTGCAAGCTTGCAAGATAGTCTGCTGCGATCAGTTGCCTCTGTGCCAATAGCCATAGCTGATATGCCTCTGCCCCTTGCCATGCTTTATCCATTGACTCTTCTTTCTGCACCATGATCCCTTACTCAATCCCTTAAACTCTTCGTCCTGGTCACCTAATCTATAATCAACAAGACCTGAAACTCAAAGTCCAGTAGCACACATGTTAAGCCCGGAACATGAAGTAACTACTTTCTGGTTCAGACTTTCTTACCTTGACTAGATTCAAGAGGCTAGAAGATGGGCTTCTGTTTGATCGAATGGTGCAGCAATAAAATCAGGCTACTTCAATGATAGAAAGACTGCTTGAGCATTTTATGATCAGCCACGTAGTGGTCTCTTGACTCACAAAGCAAGATCATCAACTCTGAACATTGGGATTGGAATGGCAGAGAGAATTGGGAAAGGTTGCTGAAGTCGAGGCTCAGCTCCTGTTCGAATAGAAAAACGTGTGGACCTTGGAGGCATTTCAACCTTTGTTATTGCTCAACAGAACGTTTAATCGGCAGGTTGTGTTTGAAATACCACTGGTTGAAGGTGTCAAAAAAGCACACTAGTCGTGTATAATTCAAGTGGAGATATCACGTGAAGCAATTGACGAGTTAGGGTCAAGAACGATCCTCAAAATTTCTTTCAGTGTTACACAATACATCTACAAGAGGCTTAAATACCTCTTGAAGAAGATGTGGAAGGGGATTGCACATTATTTGTACTTTGATATTTATTCTTCGTTCGTAAGTGCTATTCGTCGAATGAGAAATAAAGTAATGAATATGAAAATCAAGCAAAGAAATGAGCCAAATGTGGCACACACCCTGCCTTCAATTAGATCCCTTGTCACCAGCCCTTGGAGAGTGTTCTGAGCCATAGTCACCATTGCAGTGGTGTTGCCAGCTGCAAAGCCGCCTCCGAGCAAAGTCAAACCTTGTGATTGCACCAGCTCCCGTTCATTAATACTCCTAGCCTTCTCTACTTCAAGTGCAGCCAAGACGTAAAGCTGTTTGATACGAACAGGATCAGCTTGAGCTTCCTGCAAGCAGCAGGTACAAGCCTCAGAGGCTCTCAACGGTCCTTGGTGAACCGGACTACATGCACACTTCAACCAGAACAATCGGCTTGACAGAATCATCGGCTGCCATGGGAACCATGAGGAACACTACACCTTCGCTTCCTGCGCAAGGTCTGCGAGAGCCAGTGCGGAAAGATGGTGTTGCGCAGCAGACTTGTACAGGTGGACCTCGTCCACCTTTCGTCCGTGTGTTTTCAGCTCGGTGATACGGCTGCTGAGAAGATTGTCCACTGCGATGCCGTGTTCAGATGCCATGCGAATGCACAGCTCCCATTCGTTGAATTGCGCACAACAGTCGACAGCTTCTTGAACGAGGTTTGCCTGCACTGGTACGTGTGTGTGCACCTGAGCTGCACAGTGGCAAAGAAGAGTAAGACAGCACCTTCAAATAACTCGTAACTGCTTCAGCAGGCATGCCAACAGCTCGGTACCCCTCAGCGAGAGATTTGTGAACGTGTGCATGGTCCACACCATGAGACTGGAGGTCAGCTAGCATGTCGTAGTCCTCCAGGTGGAACAGACACTCAACTAACTTTTCAACTTGCTTACTCTGAACAAAGTACATTGCAGCTTTCTTCCACTTTCTTCTGTCCATGTAATATTGCCCGATTTCTGCTTGCGCAGTCATGATCAAGTCTTGCTGCAATGAAGCATTGTAACCCTGTGATGTATCTACCCAATTAGACTCACTACCTGATTGTACCCAAGACTTTCCTGCCTGTGACACATCAAGGGTGTTTTCACTCTGGTGATATTATTCAGGGTATTTAAGGGTCAGGATTCCTAGGCTTGCTATTCCACACCTTGATAAGTGCCTCTGCCTTTTGAAGCTGACCTAGACGTATCAGTAATCCAACTGCAAGATCGAGCCGGCCGATCTCCTCGTACGTTGCAATGGCAGCATCACAATTTCCATAAAACGCAGCGATTTCTGCATCTTGTTTGCTTGCATCCTGGAGCTGTTCAATCTGAACCAACACAAATCCATGCCCTGCTGTACCACTGCCACAAGCAACAACATCGCACTACTACTACATGGAACAGAAGCACAAGACGACCAGGGGAACGACCTGCTTGATATACTGAATAGTCGAGTAATCATTCAAACGCACAAAAGCTTTGATTGCCAGCTGGAAGCTGCGTTGCTGCAAGGCTGTCTGGCCAAGCATTGTCCACAGCCTTTTGTGAGGCTGTTTTTCAACCAAATCGAAAGCCTCTTCTAGGCTGTCTTCTATCAGTGTTTTGATCGCTTGGAGACTTTGAGCACTATGCGTGACCAGGAGAGTTGAGTGCGGACCCTGGAGCAGATTTGTTACACTCAGTAGAATCCATGCTTACCATAGTGTTTGATTCTCCGGTAATGCATTTATGGGTTTCGACCAATGCACTATGAATGCTATATACATAGATGCTACTCATCCACCACATGTTCTTCCAGACGGGCTGTGAGACAGGAGTGGTTTTGGGCTCCTTCTATAAGGAGTTGCACGAGGGCTTTCTGGACCTGTTGCTCGCATGAATCCAAGACCCGGGGAGTGCACCGGAAGACACAAAGCTTCCAGCAAACATAAGCATTGTATCCTCTGCTAGACACAAGCGAAAAAAGATTCAGATTCTTTGTACTGCGGCCCAAAGAAAATAGCCGATGTTTGATAAAAAGAGAATGAAGTGACACTTGTGACGTACCAGGGGATCACGCATGAGAGAAACCATGTCAACTGTGTTCACTTCGAGACTTGCAAACGTGCAGAGATAAGAATTAGTCTTCACGGGAGACTCGATCTTGTCTCCATGGGTGATGATCATCTTGGATTTTTCCATAATAACGCACATGGTACTGTTATCTTGTGCCCACAGCAAATCCCAAACGTCGGATCGAATAAGTAACGGTGGAGATTCTGGCTCAGTGCAGGATAAGACTCGCATCCCTCCCTGTGTGGATGGCAACCCCCTCACATGGCCAAAACTGTTTCGGCTCTAATATAATAAATCCATGGGTAATATGAGGAAGATACAGGGGTCGCACTATTTCATCAACCAGAGCTACACGGGACCCGTCGCAGTTGATCCACATGCGGTGAATGCCGGGGGGAGCTTCAAAGGAACTGTGAAACTGAAGGTCGGGCAGTGATAGGCGTGTGATCGCTGATGATGTCTTCATCTTATTCTGTGATTGAGCAACAAGAACAAACTTGGCACAACCTGCGATGGCTAGAATTGGGCAGCAAGAAGGCGTGCTCTCCACAGGCCATGCTTCAAGGCCTCCGAGTATTGTTGGATTACCGTTGTCAAACTGAATGACATTATTGGTGACAACGTTGTGCAGGTGCTCCTTGTCGAGGACATTCAATGTGCCCTGCACATACGGATGAATGCATCACTGTGTAGCACGTGGTCCAGTGTAATCGGCTCCATATACAATCCATCACCAGGTATGTGTGTACAAGCAGGGCTTTTCAAAGTTCTGCAACATTTGGATATTGCAACAGGTAATGAAGTCAGTTAGTATCACTATGAAGCCTTGTGGTGACAGATGACAAGGAAAAGTGTTGCAATTTGTGTGGTAATATGTGTGGCTTATGCAACAAGATTCGGCAAGAGCTCAGTAGTGGTTGGATGCAGGCAATGTCACAGTTCAACACCGAATTTCAAGTATCAATCCACAATTATGCTTCAGGGCTGAGGCCTGAACCACTTCCTCATTCCAACAATTGAAATAATTGTCTAATGTGTAATAACCTTAACGTGATATTGCACCCGGATCTCCTCTTTTATCTGAGACGAACTGCTCATCCAGCTCTGCTTATACCAGTTCTTAAGTCCACCTTTTTAAAGGGTGTTCTGGTGGATATCGACATTCAAGATTGTGTGTCTCAATTAATGGCTGTTCAGTGCATCGCCCAGAGCCTTTGTCTCATGCTTGGTGGCCGTTGACACAGGGAATGAATATGCAGGACCACCAGACATACCGTTTCGTCACAAAAGTTCCAGATGTACAGAGCACTGTCAGAGAATGCAAAGACATGAGTATTGATCATGTCGACTTGTGTTGGACAGAATTGAATATGCCGCAAGTCCAAGCTTGTGCCAATTGTGTCACAGAGAATCATTGAGTACTGGTTTGCTTGCTCACCCTCTACCACTAGCAGGAAGTACTTGCTGCTGGAGTGGATGGTAATAACAGGTTTCGCAGGCTTGAGGTGCACTTCATCAGTGGCAGTATTCCAGAAGCAGATTTGGGGACCCCTCGAATCCGTTAGATGTGAGTATGCAAACACATTTTGGCACATTGCAGACGCAAAGACAAGCTTGACTCCAACTATGAGCAGAGCAGAGTCAGTTGCAACTGCAAGCCTGCTTCCATGTCCCAATCCATCCCACGTAACTTCTGTATTCAAGCACTCGGTCAACGTCAAGCTGCACGAAAACACTGTTTACAGTACAACCAAACGTTCAAAACTGGCTATCAAAGTACAGACCTTGAACTTGGCCCGAGTTAGGCATGCGCATCTGGTGTAAGAGTTTCCCAGTGTGGGAGTAGAATTTCAGAACTTGAGTTTCACTGGTACAATTGTTGAGGACAAGAGTGCCTGCTAGTACAATAACTTGGCCACTTGGATTCCATGCTATGCATTGAATGTGCATTGCTGTGTTGAATGTAATAGGCTCATGGTCCTGGTAAGAAGCCATGAGTTGTACCCAGCCGTTTATAAGTCCAATTGCAAGTGCCTTTTGACGCCCAAAGTTGCAATATGCAGGTGCACAACACCTAGACAGCATGATTTGGTGTATAGCTTTAGCACATGTACGATGGAGAACCTGAGGTGTTACTATCGTACATGTCCTTGTGTACAAATGAATTCATGTGTTGTGGTGTGATTAAAAAGTTCGGCGGTCTTGAAATGGTTGAAACTTTTGTTTGGATACGTACCAATCTAGGCCTGTTATCCTGGTTTTGCTCTGGATTGAGTGGATTAACTTGATTTGACAGATTTGGTTACCATCTGCATCGTACACGTAGCAGCTTCCCTGTACCGTGGTGAATAAAATATTTTGGCACGAGGGGTTCCACGCAACCTTGTCCAATGCCATCTGCAATTCCTTCCCCCATATTCTGGTTCCATCCACCGATCCCACGATCACTGCACCGTCGCGGTAAGCGATACATATGCGAGATCCATCTGGCGCCCACTTCATGTCGGTTACAACACTTTGCTGCCGATTATTTACCATTTCTTCGTGCCATTGGCCTTTGTGCTCTGCCCACACGATGATATGACCTGATTCGTCCGTTGTAGTCAGTTTTTTGTGGATCTCATTCCAACAACATGCTACGACACACGTAGATGATTGATTGTGCCCATCAAGAGTAAACGCTGTCACTACACCCTGCCCTGTGGCGTCTCCATCTAGTTTGATCATCTTCACTAGTCCGGAAGATGAACCGCAGCACAACCATCCGTCCACCTTGTCCCATGAGATGCATTTCACCCCTGCTCCATCAGGCATGGAGATTTTCTTGCTGCAGTGGTGCCTCAAGGTTTTAAAGCATGCACTTCTAGGTTGGCGCATTGCTGAGAACGGTGGTAGCGATATGCTGACATACTGAAGTTAAATACCTGGAAAATGCAGCAAAGCAAGACATCGCTGACCCTGTAAACTTAGGTGCTAATGAAAGTTGATCTTTGGTTGACGCCAATGGTGGTTTGGGATCTTAAGAAACCACGACGAAGGAATATGAGAAACTGGACGAGACAGTCATAGCTCCATGAGCATGAAACCTAGTGTAGCACACATAACACAGAAATAAAAGAGTTTACTTGCCTTGAGTACATTGTTTACGCTAGTTCAGCAAACGAATAATGCCCGCTCGCATTGCTACTGCGTTTCGGAGACGTTATTTTCAGGCTTTTCCGGGTCAGGATACATACACTATCGAGCAGTGCTCATGTGCAATGGCTGATGTTTCAAGAACGAGTATCACTCAGTTTTCTCCAGGGCTTGAATCGTGCATATGGGCGCATCATGCATTCCAAGTGAGCTACAATTACCTCTGCAGAGCTCTGGTGTATCAAATAAAACTGGACACTGAGCTTGAGAAGCAAGCAACTGCCTAACGGAAAGTAGCTTTCAGAGTGGAAATAAAATGCACGGACGTTTAATTAAACTGTTTAACAGGAACAGCTTGTTTCAGCTTGCTCCTATTCATAGCACGATAGTGGAGCTATCATAGTCTCCTCAGTGACCTTCAACAAGCAAGTACTGTTCTTTGAGTGTATAGGAATCATCTCTCTCGTTTGGAGTTCCTTTGCCGTAAGATGACACGGATATCTGCTGAACTGTTGCGGAAGGTAAGAATAGCACTCTAGTTTCGGGCACATGAGGTGCAAGTGCCGTTTTTATAAGTCAGGATATCATTTTTAATGTTTTCCTTCCCAAATATATGCGCATTGTCGACAAATCATGCTGTTCGTTCACGCAGCGTTCCGAGCACAATGAGAAGATGATATCCACGCTTGAAGAGCTGGCTTTGCACCAACAAAACATAGAAAAGATTGAGCTTCTGAACCAAGCGTGTAGACATCTGAAGATATTACTCCTACAAAATAATCTAATCCAGAAGTTAGAGAATCTACACCGGATGAAAGAACTGGAATACTTGAACGTCGCATTAAACAACATAACAAAGATACAAAACCTCCAAGCTTGCGAATCACTAAAGAAACTGGATCTCACCATGAACTTTATTCCAATAGAAGGCCTCTTGACCGTGAGATCGCTGAATGCCAATGAGCACTTTCAGGAGTTATATCTTCTCGGAAATCCTTGTTCAGACTGGCACGGTTACAGGGAGTATGTATTAGCTGTTCTACCCAAGCTTAAAAAGCTTGATGGTAAAACAATCAAACCCTCGGATCGGATCTGTGCTGGACAGGTGCTTCATGCCACTGCGGCTACAACACGTTTGTTCGTGAGCTGATGGTTAGTACTAGATTTCCCAGTTCCGACTCCGATTCTGATAGCCGCCTTATCACCCGAGCAATGCTGCCCACTGCAGAAGAAAGGGAAGCTACATGCTTCCTTGTGTCATCAGCTTGAGCTGAAAGGTATTGATATTGCAGCAGCTGAGGCAGTAGAAAATGATGGTCTGTTGTATGAATTAGATGATGAAGTGGAAGATTTAGGATATGTCGATCCTGTTGATGGGTCTTTCAAACGGCCTTGGTGCCCTTCTACACGAATAATAGAACACAGGGAAAACGAAAAGATCGAAAGGTGCAGCCTGCTTACTTTGTAATCGAGCTTGAGAGATTGGCGAGTGCCTTATGTTCCTTTGACTGGCTTTCAGGGAACAAGAAGAGAAGAAAAAATCGCAGTCAACCACACAGACATGCCCACCTCGTCACACAGACTTCCCGCCTCTCACAGACACTTCCCTGCAGAGAAACGAGGGAGGCTGGGAATTCACATTAGACTGCTCGGAAGATGGTGTGTCGATTGAACTTGAAGTCCACGTGCCTAGGCACCTTGACACTACATTAGTCAAGGTGTGCGTTAGAATGTGATGCACTTCATACATGATTTAAGTATCCATCATTGTTCCCTTCTCTGTCATGCAAATCCCAATGTCCAATAAATCCCCTCAACTGTTCAATCAGCTTTAAAATCAAGTATCATCACACATGCCTGATGACATAAATCTGATTATCCTGGTAACCATAGGGCTGATGTCAGCATACATCACTAAGCTTTCTCAAATCAAAGAAACCTTCCCAACCTCATTAGTGTGTATTTACCCCATTCATTGAGGCTGTCATTGTTCAACAGGCTTCATGTATTTTAGAGAGATCAAAATACAGCTGCTTCACCTGTAGTTTTTAAATTTCACCCTTCCCTCTCAGAGCCCTACGTTATTGGTACAAACAAATTTTAAGCATTCTCACATAGTTCAGAAACCCTGGTACTTCGTGCTTGAAAGCTGGTAGCTGGCAATGGCAGTATCATTGAAAATTTGCTTTCCTCAGGTCTAACATTCAGTATAATGTGGGAATATTCTGATCTTGACTGTACAATGTTGTGGAATTTGATGACTGAAACTTTTGTGGAATGTCAAATATGATCAATAACTGGAATAGTATACAAGATGCCCCGGCCAGTCCACACAATTGATAACCAACTATAGAACATTGTTACTAATTTAGTGTGACTTATTTGCGGTTGCTGATTCCATCTGAGTTATTCAGGAGTTATGAAAGTAATACTCATTCTAAGCAAGGGGCTTCTCAACAATTACTCACAACTGTTGACAACATTCTTCCATCCTGTCACTAAGAAATCACTGTGTTCATAATGATGCAGATCTATAGCTGGATAATTTTTTTTTCTACTCACTACATGTATCATATACACATATATGTGTTGTGGAAGTAATAGGAGCCGAGTCTCTGATGTACTGACTTTAACAGAGGCAACACGAAGGGTAAGGGCTTAGGAGCATCCAGTTGAATGTGCTCTTGAGTTGAGTTCATACCGGCACAATGCCAAGTCATATCACTACCAAGGTGCCTGATTGTGTTTTGAACACAAGTATCCAAATCCTCCCTTTACGTGAAACGTTGTGAACCCAGTACTGACAACTAGATCATAAAGGGGAAACGAAAAATTGTAAATGCGGGGAAAAGCCACAATACCATTTATTAAAAAAAACCCCATAATTATTCGAGAACACTATTTTAACTATTTTAACTTGTGAGTACACTCATCACTCAATAACTGCATTTGAAAATGGTGAAGTCTTCTGTTACACCAAGATGAACACGAGACTGTTGTGTTTTGATTTGTTTTCACATCAATCTCAGCGAGATTATAACAGCAGCTTTACAACCTGCTTGGAGCATCTGTCCAGTTCTGGCTTTCAAATACCAAACTTCAGTGAGCCGATACAGCAGGGTTATGACAGTGTGTTTCTGTTCGGATCCATTCAAAATACCTATCCTTACATTATTTATGTAAGTGAGTGCTTATTCAGTTCTTGGCATCATCCAGGCTGATGTTCAGCCAAGGTGGATTCGATTACTCATCAAAGGACGCTTACTGCAATTGAAGCTGCCCTGCAAGGTGTGCTGTGACATGTCAGGGGCACAGAGGTCGCGATCGAAGGCAACAGGGCGCTTACTTGTGTGCCTTCCTCGATCAGATCCCACAGAGCCTCTAGACATAACCTGCATGCGACCTAAGTATCAAGGTAAAAATCAGATTGATACTCAAGCAACTCTGGAAGTCTAGCTTGAATCTCGTTGTGTCCAAAACTATGCTAGAAGTTTCAAGTTGATTAAAGAGATCCGCTGTTCAGGACGTGCAGAACCCAAGAGGACAAGGAATAAAGAATGTGGGGATGGTAGGCTTAAGCACACCTTCACATCTGGGGATAGCATTCGCTGCTTGGAGAAAGCAGAGATCACTGTTTCTGATGGGCTGAGTGACTTTCCTCCAGCATTGTAACTGGTGTTTCTGAGATGATGAGAGAGCTATTTCATGTTCTGGATTCTGTTAGTAAGATTGGTGTTGAGTGTGAATGATTGTATAATCTATAATTAGTTTCATTCTGAAATACCTGAAATATGTGTCACCTCACCCCTGTATCCTTATTTATGTTTGTGTGTTTGTAACACCAGGGCATTTGATTTCGATCAACTGATGTCGTAAACGATGTGCTTGTTGAACAATTCCAACATAAATGTGACTGGTGTAAGAATTAGAAAATAGTGTGTATATATCAGCTGGGAGTATCATGTCTAAAGAGAAGCCCCAGCTTTCTTGGGCGGGCACACATAACTATTCATTTGCAACTGTACTATTTTCATATTTACAGTCATGATCCTTGCATGTACTTTGCAATTGATATTTCTCAAGTACTTACATATGAACCTTGAAATAGATAGATATGATGAATATGCCACCAACAATACCTTACAATTTTGCTGGGGTAGGACAAAGGACTTGCACAGATAAAATGGGCTTTTAAGCTTCAAGATATTCCAGTAAGGCTGGACTACTTTTCATCATGTTATGATGACACCACCTGGTCGTCACACATCTGCCAAATATCCAATCCTTTGATTATTGTTACACCAATCTGTTCTTGACAATAAAACACGCTTTCTAATTGTGAAACTTGTAACAACAGCTCTTACTGTCGATTCCCTCTACAAATGAGACGTCGGTCAATCACTTTGAGTTGCCATCCTTTTTCTTTTGATTCCTCTCAATCGTATTGTTGCTTCTGCTCTTGGGAGAGCACCAGGCACTTCAGGAGAAACTGATCATCCAAATAGAATGCTGCTCGCTTGCACCTTGCCAATGCCATCAAAGTTCCCTTTGTGCAAAATAAATAAAGGCACCTGTTGTGATGGTTAACCTTCCACAAGTGGCAGCTCGTTCCAATAGTACATGCAAGGATGTCATTGCTGGCAAAATCACTATGCCAAAGATTTCTGTTAAGAACTGCATGGATAGAAACCCTGCTCTTCAGTACAACTCTTTAAAGCTGTACAGCAACCAAGGAACTGTGATTTTTCCAGTCTTCAATTCTCCCTTAAAGATGGACCAAACTTTGTCTTAGTTCACAGAATCCATACTCTCAGAGAATATTTGATACACTGTCGAATCAAGGGGCTGCTGAATTCAGAAGTTTGGGCGAGAAGACGTCGGTTATTGTTCAGTCTAAGTAACTTGCGGCGAAAAAATGTTTTTCGGTTCGTACATGGCTCATCTTATACTAAAGGACAGTAGCCTGCAAGTTTGACAAAGGGTGTGTAAGCTGAGACTGTCTTGTATATTCTTTCTTGTGCTGTGCATAATACCGTGTGCATCGACAGTGTCTCTCGATCAGTAATTATACTACCGAATTCGCCTTTTCTCTACAATTGCGATCACTCTGAACAAGCGCTACTCGAAATCTTGCCAGTATTCCAACAGCTCCAGCATGTAGTGTTTACATAGCGTAATACGCGCTGCTCATTGAATTCTCAAGATTTGAAGTGAAGGAAGGATACGGTGTATCGAAGAAATCTCGCAGATACTGTAGACGGTTGGAAAAGCGCGATATCCTTTCGGGTTGAATTCATCAATGATCTTCAGTCGTCACATATATAGTGGCTCATGGTTGTTACATGTTATCTTTCAACACGTACTTTTCCATGCTGCAAAGGGAGAATATAGTGCCACACATGCATGTCACATGGTGTCCACCACGTGCAACGATGCGAGTCGTGATCTTCAACGGATGGTAACCGCGTCATCAACTCCTTAGGCTGTCTACAAAGTGTAGCTGAAGCACTCTGAGCAATGCTTTGCTCGCTCAACCTGTTAACAAAATAGAATCTACTGTCTGTAGCCGGTGTCACGCGATTCTTGTTTTATTTGAACTGAGAAGAGCTTCTTGAGATGCTTCGGGCGGGCACATGCACGATAAACTTCAGGCACCAGCACCTAGGTATTAAGAAAGCTCGCTATTCTCGTGTATGTGGAGCTAACATCCAATCAGCTTCCACATGGAGTGGACTAGAGGACGCCTTGGCTGTATGGAAATCCGCACCTCCTTCAATGGTAGGCAAAGAATACCACGACAACTCTGACATCATGAAAACTATGCATGCTTCCAGCTAGTTTCCATTGTTTCTCAACGGTATCCGGAATGTTGGTACGCGCGCAGAAAACGGAGGAATCGGCTGATGTATTGCGAGAATACAGGAAGCTGAAAGACGATGGGTGTTTGAAGAAGTGGGGTGGTTGCATTGATGATAATTTTAACCGGCGAAACGTTTCAATGGGGGAGCTAAAAATGGTTGGTATTAAAGATCCTGGCATGATTGCCATTGCTTCAGTTCGAAACGATTTGGCATTCCTTGTGACAGTTGTGGGGGTCACCAGTATCCTTGCGGTTGGAGCGTCATTTTTGCCAGGTGCAGCTCAAATTAAGGCTGAAATCTAGAAATTATGAATTCCTGTGATGAGAAGACCTGGTTGCTACTTGATGCGAATGGGAAATGCAGGAGATTGGGGATTTTTTGTCCCCTACTTGACAGGTGGTATCTCCATAGGAGTACTCGCAATCGGCTCAACAAATCCAGCAATTCTATCATTCGCAATTGACAAGTTCTCACAGGTTTTCCCAGACTATCGTAAGCGGGTCTTACTTCATGAAGCCGCGCACTTTCTCATTGGGTATGTCGAATAAACGCTCCAAGAAATTGAATTTGTCGTGTTCAAAGAAATATTTCGGCTCCCTACAGAAAAATGCAACCTCCCTCACCACTCCTTACTTGAGAAATCGAAGATTTTCAAGACAGCTTTGAACAGCTTTCTACGCTTGTGCAGGTACTTGGTTGGAGTTCCAATTACAGGATACGACCTCACCATTGGAAAGGAACACGTAGACTTTGCCGAAGCAAAAATTCAGAAACGTTTATTTCAGAGTAAATTGGATGAAAACGACATCAATATGCTCGCAGTGGTAGCTATGGCAGGGGTGGCAGCTGAAGCCATGAATTTTGTTGACATTCAAGGTCAAACCGCTGACCTCCTCGATTTGCAAAGAATTCTGAACCGTTCCAGTACAAAGCTTGGCGATAGACAACAGCAAGAGGCCACACGATGGGCAGTGTGGCAGGCGTGCATTCTCCTGCGAACGTATCAATCTGAACTAGAAGCTTTATCAGAGTCTATGGCATCTGGTGCTAGCGTTCCAGAATGTGTTCAAAAAATAGAAAGTACATAGACGAACCATTTACACAGAATTTATTCAATACGACACGGATGCAACAAACAAGCCAAACGGAGACTTGAGTTGACAAATAATCAAGGTAACCCACGTTGAAGACAAGTGACACTGTCACCATAGACAGACTATACTGGGGAAAAAAGACCAGGCCACTAGATGACATCTGAGCACTTGCTCCCAACCACATCCGTTGCAACATGTTTCCACCAGACTGCTCATGACAACACTGCTGAGTCACTGGCAGTTTCTGTTGCAGCGATCTGTGTTGCAGCTGGGTCTGGGGGGGGATTGGAGTGAGGATGCACTATACAGACCGCGCAGGTTTGATTGTGAACACAATACCTAGCAACACTGCCAAGCCCCAAGTTACTTCCAATTTGTTTTGATCTGGCACCTTTGCCATGGCTGCCAACTATACACATGTCAATATCATGCTCAGAGCAATACTGAATGATAATACCACCTATACAATTATCTGACTGCATCTCAAGCACACAAGAATGTATCTGATGTAGTGGGCCCCAACTTTCCTGTAGTTCCGTAACTGCCTTGGAACAGAGAGCTTCTGCTACACACTTGTCGTCTGATGATTCAGCTTGCAAGATCTGTGAGTCTTTTTCCTGTGCAAAAAGAAGAATCATTGTGTCTTTGGCTCGTGTTGTCACCATACAACATCTTCAACCCGTCTGGCCACAAGTAAACACTATTATCAAACAGTACACACAAGGTCGTACCTGCAGCAGATCCTTGCTTGCAACACACAGTACGTGGACTTCGACACAGCGCTCTCCAAGCAGGTGATTTGATAGGTAAGAAACGGCCAAACTTGATAGCTTGGAGTTGTCTATGCATACACAGAACTTTGACGGCCGTGCCCCGGCACGACCATGGCTCTGAGCTGGCTTCTCGTTGTTACTGTCGTTCCGGACAACAACCGCAGCTGTAGGTGCGTACTGAACGCAATGGCCGCAAACATCGCTTAGTCCAACTGTGTCATTTTGCGTTGCACCAGATACGTGTACACCGCTCTCTACCACAAGCAACGAATTCTCAACCAGATGCGCATGGTGAACAAGGGATTCACCAACGCCTGCATTTTCAGCAAAAAGTTAATAGCTAACGGAGGCAAAAAACTTCAAGTAACACCGTGTATTCCCGATAAAACCTTCCCACCCCGGCTGCAACGCCAAGAAAGCACACCTGCAGCTCCGCTTCCGGGTGGTATGCTATGGAATGATGTGATAGCAGATGGAACTTGAAGATCCTTGCACACATTTTGAGCGCGAAGTAGAACGGAAATTGCACTTTCCTGCCCTTGATTCATGTCACCATCTCTAGAATTTATTTGAACAACTGCAACAAGACAACTTGTTTATAGGACAATCAACCTGAAATGATAAAAGAAGCAAGCTTGCTTGATACCTTCAGGACTTGGTTATTACCAGCTCACTCCAGGGAGGAAGATGGACATAGTGACCAGCAGCTTACCTTCCTTATCAAGCGATTGGGCCACCGAAAACACACGTAAGCGGCTGGATTTTTGGTTAATCAAGTGATTACATGCAAATCGTAATGAGAGCAATGAACTGCCGTCCAGAGCCACCATTACGCTTCGGTCGCTCAACACATCCCTACACTCTTGCAGGTAAACCATCGTTTCAGGAGTAGCTAAGTATAACACACGAAAATCAATATATGGCCAAAAAAGACACCATGACCACTCTATTACAACCAAGTGCCCAGTGACGGGTGCTAAGTGACTTCTAGTCTTCCCCGGAGTGGTGACCTCTGTTCGCCAGTAATCCGATCCTGGACCAACCGCACAGAACTATTCAGCTCAAATATTAGCACGAGCTGTTGTTCCACCTTGTATCAGCACTTAGTGATTTGCGGGTTTATTGTATATCTCCCTTTTTTTTCAATAAAAAACGTCTCTCTTTATATTGCTAACGAACTACTCCACGCACTTTACTACGAGTGAACAATGACATGTCTCGAGCACGCGCTGTGTCAATGTAACCCTTCTTTCCAGTGTTAGATTTTTTGTGTGCTCCATGAGAGTACGAACAATGTCAAGTGTAACTACGAACTCGGCTTGAGGCATTCGTAGTCTTCTAGAGTTTTTCATTTATTAAAAGTATCGTAACAAGTAGTGTCTTACCTCTTGTGTCACGATTGCAAACCAACAGTTCACGTTCTCTTTTCTTCGTGTTAAAGCGAACAGCATGTATGTTCTTACCTAATAAAAAGATTAAAAAGTGATCCAGTGAACATAAAAGATGATCAGAGCTAACTCAGACCTATTGCGGATGGTGTCGCAACTTGTCTCCACGACAACCCATGGTTGACTACTGTTGTGTTTTTTGTGCCCGTCCATGTTCAATAAGCTTCATGCTCTGAAAAGTCCTTGACGTACGTCCCAGATTGCCATCTTTCCTATAATTAATACTAACTCGCTCAGAACATTACTTGTATCTAGTGTTCAGGGCTGCTACGTTACGCAGCATGTCCTCTTGTGGTACAAACTCATTCGGTACGCAAGTTTTAGCTAAGAAACATGGATGCATTCAAGATAGAGTTGAAGCGTCAGCAGTGAAGCAAATGATATATTCTCTGATGCTTGACAATCACACACAGTCGAAATTGAGAGCCTCGGCCAGCGCAGGTCTTTTTCTTGAACTTATTCGCCAGTGTGGTTGCACAACCTGACAACTGAATCAATTCGAAAGAATTCCAAAGCATTGCAAGCGAAGAGTGAAATCAGATCCTATGAAAGATGAGGTCCAACAACTGGCAACCTTCTTGTGACAATATCTTTCACATTCCGTTGTAATTGCAAATGACTTTTGGTATTGATAGATAATTCAAGGTTATTTGAATTCAATCATTTGCAAATACTTACAGTGGTGGATCTACAGTTATGCAGTGGGGTAACAGCTAACTGTGGTTCCTCTTATTTCTCAGCGTTGAATGTGGATCCAGCCCGTGCTGGTTTCATTGTATACATTGACTTGTGTTCACAGCAGAGCAATCCAAAACATACCTCACGCGTATGGAGAAAACTTGCTTTTTGCCTCACCGTACAACATGAATGTAACTATGATGCATTTTGTAAATAAGATGAATGAATGAAACATGTTTAGAATCCTACAGTCAAATTCCTTGCAGGTTTGTAGTCATGTTTGTGTCATCCCAGAAGTTACAATAATGCCTGATCTAACACAGCCCACACAGTTACATTCACTTCTCTTATTTTTCTTGGCACAAAAAGATGTAGTTGAACGGCTCAACTCCACTTCATGAAACAGGGAGAAGCAAGCAAAGTATCAAACTTATGCATCTTGGAGTGATATAATGTAACCTGTGTAAAGACTATCAAACCATGTGGGAAAGAATCCTGCAAAGGAATCCTGTGCACTAATTTTGGCTCAATTTAACATGGTAGTGTAATCCAGCCTGGACTGCTGTAATACCTCACCAAATACCAGTGCTTCGGCGGTTGGCAGAGATTGGAGGCACTGTAGCACCTCTTATTACCTACTTCAGATGTAGGTAAGATAAAGTTGTTCGGTACCCATGCTTTAATCAGAGGCACTATGATGTGAGAAAAAGGATTCAAGTTGCAGAAGAACAGGACTGCAGCTAGCTTATCAAGCAAAAGCTTGTGCCTTGTAACAAGTCAATATTTTAAGTAACTCAGATCAAACATGTTAGACTACACTGAAAGATTCACAGATTCACTCAAAGGTGACTCTGTGAGATGGAAACATCAAGCTGTCAAACACACACATCAGATCTCTCGATGAGCACTCTTGTACGAGGAATGCTTAAATTGATGATCCAAGTTCATGGATTGCCTCGTCTCAGAGATTGGAACAGGGCTTGGAATTCAACTGTGGTGAGACCAATGAGTGATTAATTGAACGGTTGTGTGAGTTTCTTTGCTGCATTGCCTCAATGTGCACCCTGGAATCAAGTTTGAATGCTCTTAAGTGTTTACATCTTCAACCAACGATGAGATAGAAAGCAAAGTATGTGCTGTGTAACATAGCAGATGTTCTATTACTTATAAGCTGATGGAGTCTGCAGCAAGAGAGCCCTCTCTTCTACTAGAGAAGGCAGAGATAATTCTTTGGGTTAGTTTGTCTTGAGAATTGTATGTTGGGGCTCCCAGACATGGTGGAGCAAGCTGGTGCAACACAAAAGTCAACTTGTGATGCAGCACTGAACAACACAGCCATTTCATTGAACACAGAATTCCAATTCTATCTAATGTAATGTGAAACACTGGCTGCTCATGGGTATCAAGATCGAGACTCGGTAGACAGCAGTATATAAGGTCTGCAGAGGAATCCTTGACAATCTTTTTGTACTTGCAAGTTGAGAGTACTGGCTTCCTCGTTGGTTAGGTAAAACAGGTCACTCTATCGTCAATCCGTGATCCGTGCTGTGCGGTTGTGTAATTCAAAATTCCTGTGGCTATAGAACACATGATTTTTGTATACAAGTTAAATAGGGACCTCAGTAGATTCATGCCATGACCTTGCGCGTTCCAAAGCCTGATGCAGAGCGGCGTACGCAGGTGCGTGGGTTCAGAGTAATGCTCTGAAGACCTTTGAATTATTCCACATTGAATTGTTCCACTTTGAATTGTTCCACGTGTTAATGTCAGGTTTTCGTAGACGATTTGCATTCAGAGTTCCCGGAGTGTGCGTGTCAGACTCACGTAGTGTGACGAAGCAAGGTCTGTGTTGTTGGTGTGCAAGGATGTCAGATTTTCATTAACAAGCGGCAAAAAGCGCTTGAACATAAGTGCTCATTGCATCTTTGGTCGAAGGAATCATTCGTGGATTCTGGTAAGAAGTGCACGTTATGTCTTAAGATTCAAACTTGCATATTTAAATTCAAATATTTCTGCTTGGTCCTTTGTATAAGCACGAAAGCGAAAAGTAATACTTCACAGTGCTAACTTGAACAAAGAAGCATATATGATCGTTAATCAAGTTCCATGTGAGTAGTGTCACCTTGGTCGTTCGTTAGTTTATGTCGGGTGGGTCGGTCGATTGTGGTGTTTGAATTTGTACTCATCGTATCTGCCATTTGAGCGCGTTTTACCAAAACTAGGAAAACCTGTCCGAACATTTAAACAAATTTAGACAATTCACATGAAAAATAGAAGCTAATGGCAACTTGAAGAGCACTTGGAAAACTTTTTTTAATGGTCCTAGTAAGTAGTTGCAGCGGAATTGCAAAGTCAGCACACCTCTTCATCTCAGAAGAATGCATTAAATACGCTTGTTATTGGCATAAACTGAAGATATCTCAAAAAGTCGACATATGAATGTCCACTGATGGTCCAGGAGATCATTTTGTGCCTGCTTGTGCCCTGGTTATGTGCCAGTGCCCCGGGAATTTGATATAGCGCGAGACTATCGACAGCATTTAATTTTGAACTAGTATCGCCTTTAAGCAAATCCCGCACTATACCTCCCTGTAACTATAATTGCCATAAACACGAGATTGAGGTGCAAGCAGAATTAGTAGATTGCGGGTGATAATACGCTAACTTCACGGCTGTCAATTCCTAGCTGTTCGTTCGCTGGCCCCACTGTTGGCGTCAACTCAAATTCAGGCTACGTTTATCTACACCCAAGTGTGTTAAAAAAAAGTATTGCCGTAACAATGTCTGAGGACTCGTATGAAGCAAGGCGCGCAATGCGCTTAGCACAACCAAGGTGAGACACTGAGAAACTTCCGTTGTAACGGTCAATAGCTCCCCCTGCAATGAGTTAAAACATTACAGTTGAACAAATTGTTGAAGGGATGATGTTCAGTTTGAGGAGGAGGAGGTACAAGAGCTGGAGGAAGCAAATACAACCAGGGCTGCCAGACCCGGAGAAGAAGAAAAAGATCAAGAGGGTGAAACTGTACTGGGCAAAAGAACTCGTCCTAAGTTAACATATGAACTCCTCACAGTGCGTACAATCAAGCCTATTGACCATTGTTGCGCATGAATAGCATTTGGCCTCGACTTGCGCTGGGCGTCAATCTCTCTGGTTACAGGCACCACATGGTATTCCAGCTGTATTTAAGACCTTCAGAGAAGCATTTAAGTCACAAAGAACTGGATCTCAAAACCCTGTTCGGGATCTGGGAGCATTAATTGACTTGTACGAACAGTGGCAGAAGCAGCTGTTTCCCCACTCGGATTTTGATGGATTCTTGAAGAAATTAAGTGCTTTATACGGTAAGCCAGGCGGCAGAGCGACTAAGGGGGCGACGCTCAAGGTGGATTGCAATCTCATTATTTTCACAATGCTATTTACACCAAGAAAGGGATTTCACTGTAAGATATTTTTTCCTTGTGGGAGGGTTCTGTCATTTGTCTTGTTCCTGCCCCATGTCACTATTTACTTTGATCTGATAGTGAACATAATCCACAAAATGTTTGCAGAGTGATATGCGTGAGTTGCGGCACTCAGTAGTTCAAGCTGCACTTGACCAGGTTGTTACACGTAAGGAAGCAGATAGTCCTGGTTCAAGAGATGTTGATCATCTCAAAAATGAAGGTGCGCATGACATCAATGATCATAGTCCTGGAAATTTGAGGGAGCCAGGTGCTCCTGAAATGATGCCAGCTGTGGACAGAGCTCATCAACATCCTGAATCCTCTGATGGTCAAGAAGAAAATGCAGTTGAAGAAGACTTCTTAGATCTGCCTGGAAATGGGGCAGATTCGCAAGATGAAAATCATGTAACTGATGATGAATTAGAAGACATGATGGTGTAGCAGGATATTGAGTCAGATTGCTTGACTTTTTGCCCTGTGGTGAGTCCCATAACATTCATGAGCATTAACCAGTTGATACTAAATCACAGCAGTAGCGACCAGTGGCTGAGATTCTTTGGTAAACTGTGTGATTCAGCCTTCACAGTGTTGTATAGTGTCTAAGTATGATTGCAAGACAGTTCTGACATTCCAAGTTGTGCAAACAATAACCTCTAGGTAACATTGCCGGACTGGTCGAACTGGTCCAGATGAAATACGTCACTGGTGCATCTATGGATCACCATATGCGGCAGGGGGGAAAGCAGGCTTCACAGCTAGGGTGTGAATTGGCAAACCAGCAGAAATAATCCAGCAATGCGGTACATATAAGTTTCTTGATTAGATGCCACCATTAAATACCATATGAGATGTTGGATGTGCTGAACAGCTTTGCTGTGTATCTCGACAAGGATGGGACAACTGAGTCTCCAAGGGATGTAAATCATGCATGGCATGCGCAACATGACCCAAGCTGCACTAGGTACAAATTGTTTTCTTGTTACTTTGTTGTGAAACCACAAATCTCCTACATTAGAGCATGTAGCCAAGATGGATTATACTAGTTGGAGCCTCCAAATTAAAGGCCACAATCGTTCCTGCACACGGACGCCTCACATGCACGCCCAGAGTACCAGAAAAGTTTCGGTGAATATCTTGTGCAGCTATCTGGCAAGCTGTTGGGTGCATACGGTGTTACATGAGTCCTGTACTATCAAGATTCACCTGTTAGCACCGCCTCTTTCAATATGACGTCCACACAACACTGCAACTACCAATCAATAACGTATATACGGTTGAGTATAAGTCAAACTTCGTATCAGAAGCCTCACAGGTCCCGAATCTTTTTGATTCCTATCATTTCTGAAATGTAACACAGTCGATAAGGGGAGTAGATGATCATACTTGAGAGATATGTGCATTTAGTGACGCACAAAACGATACTGAACAAGAAAGTAGGATGGTGATGCGAAAAATGGAGGCGTTTTTGGGGCTCAACGACGCGTCTACACAGCGCTGTGCACTTTCGTGCGTAGAGTATTCACGATGCACGCCTGTTCGAAGTACTGATTGACGAGGTTGCGTTTCGATGGGTTAGAGATCAAAATCGTGCGATGTTCCATGCTCAAGCAGGCCTTCGATCCACAAAATTCCGGACTGGCATATGTATCCGTTTTTGTCTAACCCGGAAGAGAAAATTTCAGTGTGACCAATTCGCTGCACTGTCAACTTGTATCAAGAGGAAGCAGCTTGCCCAAAAACATCCAACTTAGCGGTTTGCTCTACGTGGGCTGCTCTGGTGGCGCTGAAGGGAGTTGGATTATAGGGTTAAGCTTTCTTGATGTTGATGATTCTGGCTGTCTCCTGATGAGCAGATTGTATGATTAGCATTTGTTGACCTACTCTCCACCAAAGATAATCATCATGTGCACCTCATATCTTAGATCATGGCTTGACTTTATCAGTAAGGAAGAAAGGCCTGTGGGCGACTATGCACGAAAATGTTACAGCCACTGTGACTACATTAGTGGTTCCTTCGTGTGCCTATTACCCTGGTGAAGTCACACAACCTTGGGATTATAAGTTTGGGTCTTAAAGTGTGTGCTAGATGGATGCCAATGGATGACCGGTTTCTAAATGGTGTGCCTCAGTAGTGAACACGTGGCAGGTTACATAGGATCCTTGAAACACAATCCTTTACCCATATTGGATAAATTTAAAGGGGTTGCTAATTCACAGACTTGTTAGTACTGGTACATGCCAACCTTTGTGCATTGTGGATATCAAGATGTACACAGCTTCTCAGACGCCTCCCTGAACTGCTCACCTACTACAGGTATTGTCATGCAAGCCTGTTCTGATTCTATGAGTCAGCCATGCCTCAAGGGTCTCGTGTGCTTGCACACGAGTGGCTGGGCCTCGCTGGGATGAGAATGGATGTCACTTGTTGCCTTGGGATTTCAATGACTATTGCATCACATTCATGGTTATTATATCACCAATGGATGGAGCGGCTGACGACTCTAAGAAGAGTGACTTTTCTGCTTTCCGGTGTCACTCAAACAGTTTCTTATGGCCAGTCTGCGCTGGTCATTCTGGTTGAAAGTCACTCGAATGAGCTGTACCGATTCAAAGTGTCGCGCATACACACCCTGACTACTAGCTCGGTCATAAGTTTGAAAAGCCGGCCAAAAATTGACTCAACAAGGTGACCGGGTTAACCAGCGCAGACTGTAGTTTATCTGCAGGTTGAGGGTCCATTAAGCTTCCACCGCACCTCTATGACTGGCTTTTACCTTCTTAGTTATAATCCATATCGTCTCCTTGTTCTATATTCATAGTTCATTTGAGATTTAGTGCTCGCGTTTCATAAGTATTCAACCTTGGTGCAGCTCTGGAAGTTGGATACATCAGCAGGACAGACTGAACAGCGTTTCCTTGTCTTCACAAGCTAGCCCGTGGAAAACTCAGGCCTCGAAAGCGGAGTATTGGCAATGTCGTCACCTTCTCAACTGTTACTTACTTAAAACGGGCTTTTTGTAAATATCGCCTTGGATGGTGATGTGTCACATGATTCTTCTGCTCACCCTGACCTCTACGTAACCGCGAACAGTTGGTCCATTCGGGTACAAATTATACATCCTTGGTATGAAAAATGAAGGATTTAAACCGAAATATGAATAAGGCTGAGCGCTGATTACCAGATGCATTTTCGATACCTAACCAGATCCACCGCTGACTGCATTGAGTAGAATGACAAGTGCAGTTAGTAAGTATTTTTTCTTACAGCATCATCGGTGTTGAGTGCACGGAAACATCTTGCGCAGTTGGTTCTCATGCCTGAAGTAGAGTTAAATTAAATCCAGGCAATACCTGTCTAGTTTAGACCCAACAGTGAGATGTTATCTACAAGTTTTACTTCTACAAGTTTTAGGTCATCTAACAGCCAGGGCCGGATTTCAGTGCTCTCCGAAGTACATTGTAGAAACAAGCATTCCGCCACAGCAGCTCTACCACCAAGGCCACAGCTTTACGCGGGAATAGACTTCGGAACATCAGGAGCAAGAGTCTCGATTATCAACGGTGTGTCTTTGAAGTATGTGCGTAGTCAGAATTGAAAGACTTGTCAGCACCATCGACAGTAACAGTGACAAGATGCTGATAGAATGAACAGCGACATTTATCTTCACTGCGATGTCTCTGCTGCAGCATCCGGCGATGAAATATCCTCTGGGAGAACGCCATACAGTATTGATGAAGCTTGCATGACAGAGAAGCTAACAGATTCTTGGAAAACGTGAGTGTGCACGCTCAGTGCTGCCAGGGGTAGCCGTTACATGTATTCATTATCTAGAGACGTGCAAGTATCGTATCAAAGTGTTAGACCTGACAGTTGTGAAGGGTATTAGGCTGGTCGCCTGTACACACCCAAAAACATCTAGTTCCCACTGTTACAAAAATAACACAAAAGCCTCTTGCAGAGCACTTTTTGATCTCATCGGTCAGATTCCAAAGGAGCTGTGTAGCAATGTGTCACGCGTTGCAATAGATGGGACCTCAGCAACAACCATATTGTTGGACAGCCAGACTGGCACTGTACTGGAGCCTGTGAAACTGTACAATGAGCCTCAATCAAAAGCTTCCACGGACCTTGCATCGGTAAGCCTCAAAATCAGCAGATGGTGACAACATCTGAGCATGCACAATGCCTAGTACTTTTCAACATGCTTTTCTTCTCAGACTAGTGCCGGAAAATCAACTGAGTGTCTAGCTTATCAAGCTTTACAGCCACAGAACCTAACTATATATCTAAGGAGATTACATCTTGTTTTGCTTCCAGTGGTCCTGAGCAGAGAATTCGTTCACTGGTGCAGGCTCTGGTGTCAGGCAAGCATGCGAGCCTGGCCTCGTCTTCCGGCCTGTGCAAGGTCTTGCAGTGGCATCTGTCTGGAGCATGGCAAAAGCATCATACTAATGGTCACTCTCCAGTGGTGTTGAATCAGGCTGACTGGGTAGGATCTCTACTCACAGGCACGCATTACCAACCATAAGCTATTGCTACATCTTCACAAACACAGGAACCTTACCATTGAGTTCAAGCAACAAAGCCACCCCAGGCTCTTACCCATGTGCAGTTTAATTCTTGTTTTCGAAATACTCTCATTTAGCACTGCAAATTCTATAAACCAGGTGCTAGTTCAGCAGCAACTACACTCTAGTGAGGAAGTTTGAATGCTACATATAATCACAATGCACCACTGTCACCCATATTTAGCCACATCTTCACCAAGGGCTGAATGCAAACGTTACACGGAGTCGCTACTAACCTGATAAAATTTCATCCAAGAAAGCTTAATCTACATGGGGAATTACTCCATGGATTTGTGTTGAGATGATTGAGGGGTATCAGTTTACAACTGTTCAGGCTTGATCGCAGTGACTTTGAAAATACCTCATCTTTGCCAATTGGGAGAAGTTGCTTGCTCTAGACATATTCCCTACTGTCACAGAAGACTCCAGACAGTTTTGAACATGCCCCGTCATCAAGAGGTCTAGTGCAAACTCCCACCTGCCACGTTTTTGAACAGCTTCTTTATGAGAACTTTGACAGGCTGCTGCAAGTTGAAATGCAACCCAACTAATGCAAATGAGCTCGTTATTCACCGCCTACCTAACATTATTTGAGCACTTGACTGTGCATTGAACGTAGTACACTTCAAATTGCAGTTTTAAGGGCAGTTTCTTGTATCAACTTGGTGTGGGGTTTTACTCCACATAGCGGTGGTTAACGAAGCAATTCAATTTGCAGGTGAGCTCATGAAAATTGAGGGATGTACATCTCAGCATGCCAATTAAGAAGGCTAGTAATTCGCTTTTTGGTTCTGCGTACTCGTGTGGGCTAGAAAAAACGTAGGACGAGCTTGGTGTAGTTCAGGGGACAGGAGAACGTCCGATTGGAACAACGCGCTTAAGATGGGATTTGACGTGGTGAAATTGTCATATTTTGATGCGCTGAAGGAGCAGGACTTTTTTCATCTTCTTCCCGAAAGAGTCCTTCCGCCTGGTGCGACAGTAGCCCCTATCCTACGGGAGGTTGCCGAGCAGACAGGGCTGCCTGTGCACTGTGAGGTGGCTGCTGGGACGACAGACTCGATTGCTGCGTTTCTGGCTTCCGGTGCATGCACAGTTGGCGATGGGGTCACAAGCCTGGGCTCCACAATGGCCATCAAGATGCTGAGCGACGAGCCTGTAGACGATGACCGATTTGGCGTCTATAGCCATCGCACAGGTAGACATCTGCTCGCCATTCGCCCCCCTGTGCCATTGAAAAACGTGCATAAATTCCACTCATTGCTGTGCGATTCGACCGGATGTGTTAAATCCAAGGCTATTCAAAACAGGAGCTGTGCGTCACTGCCTTGTGGCACCTCTCTACCAACTACACTGTAGATGAGTACCCACAAGTGCCAGTTACCTGGCCCTAGAAAAGAGTTTTTTTCCGGGACAGCAATGGAGTGCTTCACCTGGTTTGCTGACAGTAAGTTGGAAGAAAATTGTAACCATAACGTACCCTTTTCAACTTGTGACATTCTCTCGCTCTCCCACTCCCAGGGCAGCTGGTGGCCTTGCTCTGTCTCACTTCAACTGATTCCCCAGTCTTGCAAGTTTCAGAATCTAAATACAGAGCAGTGTGTCTTCAAGGCGGGTAGATGCTGCCATGCTACAATATAGCTCAAATTGCCGAATTGAAAACTGAATACAGAATCAATCAAACGCCCAGCTAACTACTATTCACAAGTGCCAAAAAGCAACACACTGAACACCGTAGGTTGTGAAGTAGCATGGTCTAATCACTCCACATACCCCGCATGTAAGACTGAAATGATGTATTTTGTCTCATGTAGTGTCATCTGCCGTGCAAGACATGAAGTAATTACACAGTGAATTGCAGTAACAGAGACTACTTTCAATTTAATTGCCTCAACCCGTTTCTAATCCAACCAACTTGTGTCCATGATAGCTGTACATGGATACACGAGTACCCCGTGATTAGATTAAGTACAAAGATGCTATGAGTGTGGCCTCGAGTGGGTTCCCTTCCCTTTTGTGGAAGTGCTATGGGGATAGCCAGAAATTAGACAGCTACCACTCTCGACATTAATCTCATTCCATTGAATTTGCAGCTTGTCTCAAAACACACAAAGCTTGTGTTTATGAACAGCATTGATTTCTGCAGAAGAATGAATAGGCAGGTCCATTACTAGCTAGAATTTATCAACTTGTTTATATTGGAATCTGCTGAGCAAGTGCAGGTAACCTTGGACGGTGTTGTTCTCAGATTTTTTGCTCTATGGTAGCATTCAAGCTTCAATATCATAATGTTTCTCTGTGTTAGTGCTTGTTCGGTTGCAAGCCTTGAACTGAGTATAAAAAGCAATGGCATGTGGATTTGCGGGTGTTTTCTAATGCATGACCTTGAAGAATCAATGAAATTGCGGATAATGTGTACAAGAAGAGGGAATTGATGCAAAAATCCCAAGCCCTGTGAGAAACAAGGTGTTATCAGCATAATTCACGGGTCTCAGATTCCAATGTCTATCAGCAGATAGCTGCTCGTGTACTTTCCTTCAAGAAGCTTGGCGTCAAAGTTAGCTTTGGGCTTTTTGCTGCTAATATTTGGGCTATGTGCTTGCTAAGAAGGTGTTTTGGGGTACAATATATTGTTCAAAGATGGCTTTTTGTATCACATCTCTGAGACCTTGATCTTAGCACGCAGGATACTTCTCTATGGCATCTCACCTTGCTATGATCTCCTAGTGCTCTCTCTCCTTTCACATCTTCCTTTTTAATTGGGTTATGACATTTTGTAGGGAAAGGCTGGCTTGTTGGTGGCGCATCAAACACCGGTGGTGAAGCTCTTAAGAGATTCTTCTCGCCAACACAGCTGGAGGAACTGTCCAAGGGTATCAATCCTGATGTGGAGAGCGACTTTCACTACTACCCTTTGAAAGGTGTCGGTGAACGCTTTCCTATCAATGAACCTGAAAAGCAGTCAGTGACCACACCGAGGCCAAGCTCTGACGTCGAATTTTTGCATGGTGCGTGTGGCTGGAGGCTGGTCTTGTTCGCTCTGGTTCTAGCAACAACCAGTGATTGTTCGTATCTCCGCAGGGCTGCTGGAGAGTATCGCAAGAATTGAACACGAGGGCTACTCGCTGCTTGAGGAGCTTGGGGCCAATCCTGTGAAGAACGTTCTTACCGCTGGTGGTGGTGCAAGCAACAGTGTGTGGACGCAGATACGCAGTAGGTAATATCAGAACCTGTTGAAAAAGAGCTTCATGATATTTTGAATCATTGTCCGCGGTTACGTTTGGTTGTTCTACAGGAGACTCAGAATACCCGTCAAGGCATCTGCGCACGGTGCTGTCATCCAAATCGCTCGTCAGAGTTCTTAAATGTGATTACCAATCATCTTTGGTTTTTTAAAACTGTGTGTGTTGTAGGTGAGGCGTGTTACGGAGCTGCGCTTTTGGCACTACAAACACCGTCATGATCTGCTTCGGCTGCCGCCTGTCGTCCTCTGAAAGAAGACCCACATAAATACCATACAGTAGGTCCATGTGACAAATGTTCTTGTTATTGTTGCACAATTTTGTAGCAGTTCAAATACACTGTGTATTGTAAGATCATGCATTTAATTGTGCGACCGCAATCACCGGCTTCTTTGCGGACCTGTGCCCACGTGCCTAGCGGGCACCTTCGAGAATAACTTGCTTATGACTCTTTTCGACGCGTTCCTTTTGTGAAGCACCCACCCTCTCTTGCCCATCTTTGACCGATATTGTGGTGGGGTACCAGAAAGCCAAAAAGTAGAGAGTAATATGTCCAGGAAGTAGTGGCATTTGTTGTAAGATAGCCTCAGCTCATGAGGCCTTCACTGGACTATGCGATAACCTAATGTAACTACATGTAGAGGGCACGAAACTCGTCATGAATGGCATGCATAAATGCTTGGCTTCGGCTAAATGTGATTCTATGGGGGATATCTGTTGGGGCTGTTATGAATGGAAAAGTGCCAAACCCGTACTGGATTTGGTTGATTGTTGACCTCTATCATGTCATACATATAGTGGTTCGCGGTGTCATGATTTATCATTCAACAGGGGTAAGTAATGTAGCCAACACTGGGTAACTAGGACTTGAACAGTCATCGTCACATTGACTAGGTTTC
>JAULKQ010016082.1:0-10678 GCA_032356285.1 Smithsoniella earleae | reverse complement strand
AGATATACTAGAATTATATAACGTACTCGTATGTAGCTTTTTTGCCCTATTATAATGAAAACACTTCTAAGGAACTCACCATTTCAACAGTAACTTGGCCATCTTCATCAAGTACCGAACCGGTTGTCGTCAAACAGGCGAGAAACGTGGAGTCACGACTTGCTTTAATTTCTTCGCAAGATACCAAACACTGTGCTTGTGGATAAGCGGAAGGTGCTGTATTGTGCGCTGGTGGCAGAAAGGTTCTGGGCGTAACGAATGCAGTGAAGAGATTCGGCTGTTGTGAGCGTCCTCTTCTGGAAGAGCATGGTTGCGATTTTAGATGACTGAAAGTCTGGGTCTGAACGCTGCATCGGTTGTCCTGAGCTGTATGAATAAATACGGATTTACTTGGCCTGTTTGATACGAGACCCTTCCGGACAGGACAAAGCTTTTCTTTTTGGGAGGAGCAAAAACTGGGAATTTAAACGTGACTTGGACTGAGTTATTAAGATCACGGACAGGGCATTCATCGAAGAAGGCAGTCAGTAAGAGAGGCCGACCACAGAAGCTTGATGGACACGCAGGCAGCTGCCACAACGTTGTCAAAGTTTCAAACGACTTCTTGCAAAGCTTTAGGCCAGCGGATTTAAGTCTGCTGTCGGGATAGGATTAACACTTTTTTTTTAATTTTGGGCATGGGAATTCAGTTTTGGGACACATGTTGAGAAACATTCGAGGGTTGGCCTTTTCGCTGTATTTGAAATGAATGACAGCGCCATTGAGCCAGCAGGAAATGTTCTGCATTCTGTGAGTGTTCTCGGTAGTTGAAAACCACTCGGGGTTGGCAGGGGCCTTTGTAGGTGGAAGAACCAGTTGTTGATGTGCTCAAGTCTTTGACAATGCTGCGCACAGCCCCATCCATCCCCTTGGGGCCCGCTCAGGACGATATTGAAGAGGTTTGGGGCTCTATTGGTAGGCTGGAGCACCGATTCGATGCTCTGGAAGAGAAGGTGGAACTGCTAATGCAAGGAATGTCCAGCCTCCAGTCCATCCACGGCTCCACCAGCTCGGCACTCTCTGACCTTTGGGCCGCTGTGCAAGCTATCCAGAACCAACTAGAAGGTGTGCAGCTTCAGCTTTGTGGTTTTGGGGCTGCTTGGAGCACAGCTTGGTCGGCAATGGATGAAAGAGGTTCTCAATCTGTTGACAGCTCTGCACTTTTCCAACGTAATCTCTTTTATAATCCCTAATGTAACAGCTTGAATCTGTAGCGCCGTTTTGGTATGTGAGGGTGGCCACCATGGCGGGGTCTCCACATGCCCTATTGCAGAGGTGCAGTCTTGGAAAGCATAGTCTAGCCAGTTTCCTCAACCCCCCTGTTTGAGGTTTGGCTGAATATCTGATCCCAGATTATGATCGGATCAGATAAGACCGCTGGAAGTATCGCTGCATCGACTGCATAGCAATTGTGTACCAATCAGCTGCAACGCTTTACCAGGTTCTCTGCACACTTCTAGAGACATCTGATTTGATGATGGAAGTTTCCAATGACAAGCGTGCAGAGCTCACATTGTCCGGAATTGTGAAAGTTGTGTTCCACTTGAATTAGACAGGGGCAGAGACCGTAAACGACTGGCCGTGGACTTGTACTATCAAATGTTGCTGCCATTAGTGGAAGATGCCAGTGAATGACTCAGCTAGCTATCTGTTTCTTGCAGGCTCTTTTTGCTACTTAATGTATTTCAAGATGGTCAAAAAGTATCCATTTGCTAAACCCTGTTGTGTAACATCTGGACCTGTTTTTCGTGTTTGAGATATTGCCTGGGAGGTGGTGTCTGTGTGCTTCAGTATTTGAGCAGTTTGCCGTACACCTGATTCTCGTGGATGGAGAAAAAATTGTCAAAGACTTATGAAGAAAGAGCAAGACCCGGTATGCCTGTGGGGTTCTTCAACTGTTGATAGGGCTGTGTGGTTGTTTCAGGCGATGAAGGGCGTGGCGTCAAGCAGCTGCATGGCAAATGCATCAGTTGTGATAGATCATTGTACCTCTCCGACGCATTCAAGGACAATCGACTGGGTGAATTGCCTTGGCCGTCGAACGCAGTGTTCAACACGTCACGGAGTCGCCCTCGAGGCCCTGGTTGGGAAGCCGCTCCGAATCGAGCGATGGGAAACGGAGATCTAGAAGCCGCAGAGGAATTACGGTGGGCTCGAGCGTTCAGTACGATAGATGTTGATTGCTATCAACTACGGCGACCAGCGGCATTTTCTTTTGATACAAGCAACGCTTGATGTAGTGACGTCCACGTGTCAAAAGCTGATTGCTTTTCGAGACATGGTTCAGAACTTGTGCAGGAGACGTGCTAGAACCCCCCAACAGCACACCACTGGGGATGACAGCATTCTAGCCATCAGAGCAGCAGAAGGAGTGCGCCACCCAAAAACGTCTCGAGTTGCATCAGAAACAAGTAAGGTGGCTCTTGCAGAGAAGAGCGTGCCACCACCTTTGGATCGCGTGTGCGGTGCTCGATAACGTTCTCGAACCATCGCTTTGACTAGTAGTAAAGCACGTGTGCTGCAGGTTGGCGAAAAAGCTTGGCAAGGCGAGAGAAAGGCAAATTGGGGAGCTGGGGAATTGGTCGGAACCTATTACGTACAAGTCAGAAAAAATAAGGATAAAAGGTGATAGTACTGTAGCATAGTTGACAACACATGGAGTTACACATGAATATCCACTCCTAACGATACAGCCTCTGTGTGACGCAAGGTTCTCGGAAAATGGCAGAACATCATGTAACTACTGCACGTGTCTACAGAAGCCCTGTGCTAAAACACACGAGGCCAGCTCAACTTTTCACAGACATCTGTGCTAGGAGCATCATCTTTGACCACTGTTATAATCTCACCTAAGGGTGGCAACTTTTTCTCGCCATTGCATCTCAAAATCTTATCAGACGCCTCTTGTATGAGACAACTGTCTTGGTTTACTGTGGTGTCATGCCACAAGGTCCCCGAGTGCTTGAGAGATCCTCCAGAATCGCTCACCCTGGGAATAGAAGCTGCTTTGGTGCTCAAAGAAACTGCTGAATGACCTTCAACAACTTTCGAGGCTACTTCGCCATTACCGCACAGTACAGCACCAGGCTCAGATGCTAGTACGGCTGCATCGTTACCCTTTTGCCCCACAAACTGCACCGTTACTACAACGTCATTCACAGCACGCCGAGCTTGAACCGGATCTTGCTCTGCACAAGTGTCCGCTTTGTCTTTTCTGTCTTGATCGTTCGCACGCTCCTTGGAATTCCCGTTCTTGCCCCTTTGCTCCGCGGCAGCGCTGGCACCACATCCGTTGCGTTCATCTGCAGTTGGACAAGAAGACATGCAGATGATCGGGCAGCTCTCTGAAGTACCTCGCGAATCCCTTGACACACTATGCATGCGGCGTCTCGTCTGCTCTGCAGGAGCGGTCCTGCGCCCGTGGCCTTCTCCATCTTCTCGACGAGGCAACAAGCTCCGGATAGTTTCTCTGAAGAAATCGTGCTCTAGACAGCTTCTTGCACTCCATCTCTCCGACGGCCTAAAGCGAAGCATTTCTTTCAGCAGGCTGTACAAGGAGTCAAGATGTGGAGTGGCGGTAGGATCAGCCTCAAATCGGAGCAGTCTCCGCAACGGTGACAGCTGTTGGACGGCCTTTATACTCTTGCGCGACGCCATACTTTGCCACATGAGCGTGTCATCCTTTGAGAAGAACCTTTTTGCATCTGCTGCTGCATTTTGAACCATGTCTTGCGGTATCCTGTCGATGACTCGCTCCATCATGGCCAAATGCTCCAGATTATCATGTGTTTGAAACAGAGCACGACCGGTTATCAATTCGACGATTATGCAGCCCGCTGACCAGATATCACACTCGTAGCTCCAACCCAGCCCCAGAATGACCTACAGAACGTTGCTATATGACGGACCAGACCCCACATACGAGCGGCAATTGTAGATGGCTGGACACGAGCTACGGGTAACTATACATTACCCTGGGAACATTCTCACCTCTGGTGCCCTGTAGTGACGCGTAGAAACAACAGTCGAGTGTCTATCTTCCTCGAAGGTTGCACTGCCAAAGTCGATCACACGGATATCCGGGTTGGTAGGCACTCGGCAGCCCAACCTGCTGTACCTATCACGATCGATCTTTGTATGCTCGCTTGAAGTCAGAAGGATGTTCTCTGGCTTCAGATCCGTGTGTACGATAGATAGGGAATGCATGTAGACAATGGCACGTAGCATTTGCCGCGCAAAATGCTGCACGATGTCCAGCGGGAATGGCCTGAAAGCGTTCTTGTGCATAAAATCGTACAGAGACATCCCCAGTTTCTGGAAAACGATACAGATGTGCCCCCGATAGTCAAACCACTGCTGCAGATGAATGCAGCAAAACTTGTTGTCAGAATCATTTGAAGTTATGGTGTTCAAAACTTCTAACTGCACACACGAAGGCTGTTCAACACGATTCCAGTAGGAACAAGATACTAAGTGCTTGTTATGACCACTGAATCGCACTTCAATCATGGCTGCATCTCTGTACTTGGGAACACTGCGAATGACCTTGACAGCAACATGGGAGCTAGTATGCCTATCCCAGCACTCAAGAACACGTCCAAACGTCCCTTCTCCGATCATATTTAAAATTTTATCTGCATACTCAGAACCTATGTTAGAGCATTGTACTGCGTTAAAGCGCGAACAATTAGCTCTCTAACAGTGTAATAATGCCATCTGTATGCTGTCTTAAAAGTAGAAGGAGAGCTCTTACATCTTGATCCGATATTATCTCCGTTACTGAAGCGGAAGTGTCCATCCTGCAATTCGCACTCGATATGAATGTGGGCAGGTATATCGAGGCATATTCTGTTCAGCTCTACACTCGGAGCATTACACCTGCGAACTACACATATAACGAACTGTTAAATCTTTACCGAAAATATCACACCTTGCCCTTGGATCGTGGTGGATTTGGAGAGGAACGATCCGGAAACTTGAACTCGTACAAGTCCACTGGTTTAGGCACAGGCTTCCTTGTGGACAATTTATCTTCCCGCTGATCCTGCACATCCACCTACTAATCTGAAACTGTCAATCCAGTGCTCCATTGTGCGGAGAGGTGATTCGAAAGCTCGTACAATCACATCAACCGAAACATGTCGCGACACTCAATATAACGCTGCTCAAAGATGATGAAAGTGAGAAAATTGCACCCATATTTATATTCCTGCGTGCCTAAAGCTCAGAGAGAATCAGTGAACGAAGCACAGAAAGTAATGAAACCAGCACCCCAAACCAAGAAAAGCACACCGATTCATCGCGATACCAATTTATCTTCGATCGTTTGTTTGGTGTACGCCCAGTTGCATCCGCAGAGCGTGCAGCATGCCTTTTCTTCTCCATGAAACTCTGCCGCACTTACACTGTGATCATGAACAAGTTGCGAACCAACACCACCAATTAATTGACTGATAATAATTTTTTAAGAAGAGAAGTTTTCTAGCTTTCCGCGAAAATCGCGAGGTCGAGCGTTAGCAGGACCCTGCTATTGTGCTATTCCAGGCTTTACCACAACTTTCACGGCAGATACTTACATCACGCCTCCAATGTGTTGTGTGTAACTCACCATTCCCATGATACAAAAGTCTTGGTGATACGGCCCAACCTGCGCAAGACATGAACTTCCACTATCGCACACATGACGTACGTGCCGATTACCTGGAAAAAACGCGGCAGCACACACTTACCTGACAACTCCGTCAAAAACACGATACGAAACGTCCACCTCGGTAAACTAACTACACTATCCTCTGGCCCAACTATTCTTGATGGTGCGAGTGCTTGAGTTTCACAGCATTGCCCCTAACGTAATGGAAGACCAATGAGTGCTGCACAGAAGCACTCACACTTCAACTGCTAAAAATATCCACCATCTTCACCTCCGTCATCCACCTCAACATCATACTCTTCGTCATCTTGAAAATCTTCTCCTTGGTAGTAATCTCCATTTTCAAGGTCATCAGTATCTTCCCCGTCTGAATCTTCAGCCAAATCCTCCTGTAATCAGTGGTTCACAATGAAACATGTGAAAAGTTTCAGTCAAAAGAATTTTTTGACAAGGTGAAAGATGACCACTCCACACCTTATCTTCATCGGACTCCCCTTCCTTCTCACCGTCAGCATCAGCATGCAGCATGCTTAAATCTAGCTCAACGTCTGCAAAAAGACTTAATATACTGTGGTCCGAAAAAATCAACGAAATGGCCTACAAAGCTCACAGGAAAATCGCGATGTTACTATAGGTAGAGTGCATGCCTTTCTTCACTTTTTTCTTCAGAAAGGACTTGCGAGCTTTCATTGATCGTCTCTGATCCTTCTCTGAATATAACTCTTTTGGCATATATTTCTCTTGCATTGAAATCACCTGTAGTTGCAACTAGAAGAGCTGCAGATATAGCCGGCGTTGTATACTTAGCTCGACTTAGCTGGATGGAATAAGTCTACAGTACCTCATGAAGATGCTGATGAGTCTTGGGTTTATTGGAGGTGTCCACATCCAAGTATCTGCTCACATCTGGCACGCTACCATCTTTCTTTGTATCCAAAACGGGAGTTTTGGAGGCTATATGGAAAGCACTGTTCCTGAATGCCAAACGCATCCTTTCGAAGCGTATCTGCATTGCTTTTTCCAGTGAGCTACGACCATACAATTTCCTAGACAAATGCCTGTTTGAAGTCTGCTGTTGGACACTGTTAAACAAGTCACCAGCTCCACTGCTTGATTGACAAGTGATAGCTGTATTCGATGGCAACATGAATCAACTCACACCATCAAGCGCTGTTGTTCCGCAGTGAAAGAGTCCATGTTTGCTTTTGGTGGCATGGAGCCGAGTACAGGCTTGGGGAATCTGACTGGCACGTCTGACACAACTTCATCTTCTGCGAGTTGAATATCATGCCGTGCGATGGTGAATCCTCCCCTTCCCCTACCTCTTCCTCTCCAAGCCATGTTTAACGTAAGCTAGTTAGCTATTGGTAGTTTGAAAATCTTCTACTATTTTATTACGGGGCAACACTCAAAACATGACCGTGCACCGATCCCTGTTTGGAACAACCATACGTGCGGTTACGACATGAACAGTTCGACTAGGAACCTGCAATATTAATCAAAATCTACTAAATTGTTTCATCATAGCCTCATGGAAAGTAATAAGAGGTATTATGCGGTTATATGGTACAGCTGACTTCGAAGTTAGCCAAGGGCACCATCCATCACTGTACAATTGACTTTCCAACCAATACAATGTTTCGATATTCCCTGAACGGAGCCAGACACGTTTCCAAGGGTTTGAGCTACGGTTTCGTCTGCACGTGCAACAATGCAAGGCAGCAAGGTAAACGGAACAGCTTTCAGGTTTGTGCCTATACATGCATAAAAGTCATGCATGTGATCTCACCGGTGAAGCGCAACCCCTTGCGACGGCTCCCATGCTATCAAAAAAAGATACTTGCACAGCCTTCACATATTCGGCGTGTTCGGGGAGAAAGAGCTCGACTTTTAATCGAGCAGGGCAACACTGATGAGTCCATCAGACTTCTGATTCTTACGGACAGAACCGATTCCAGAATCCATGCTAACCACAGTTACCAATAAGATTGTAAAAAATCAATATGAGTTTACACAAGACGTGAACCTTGTTGAATGTTCAGAAGTGTACTAGAATTGCGGCTTTCAATTGAGTTTATCTCGCAGTCGCAGCGACCCACCGGAACGTCGACCATCTGCGGGAACTGCACCGTAATCATACCTCAGCTCATCGCCACATTTAAAGCTCCTCGATCAGGAATCGTTGTAAATCAATGACGGATGTTAATTATAGGCAGCGATGCCGCTGACTGGCTAAATTCTTTATTATCGGCGAGAATTATTGCTGTCCGACCTGTCAGCGACTCGGGGATTGGCGGCAACGATAATTGCATTCATGCCCATTCTCAAATGAAGTTATCAACGAGGGCAAAACTATTTTCATGTGTTGCTGCACCCGTACAGCAGCTACACGCTCACCGTGATACGATGAGAGACACGCTTTGAAATGGAACCGTGAGCTCGGTACTCCACTATGTGCCACCAACACTTCGGCAATGTCAACCATATTTGGGCCGTTGAACCACTAGACAATCCACGTGTGTCCCATGTGACCTCAATCTAGGACCTTCAGAGCATCCTAAGCACACAGCGCAGATGACTGTACCTGCAGTCAGCACACGCATACAATATCATGAAGTTATGCAAGTCTCACACAGCATCAAAAATCAGTTTCCATTGCTTTGCCAGCCAGACCTGCGAACAAGTAGTGTACAGGCTGAATAACTGAATTCCATCAACATAAGTAATACTGCCCTCTGGAGATTACTTGTTTTACATCTCCTCCTCAGGCCATCTTTTCATGGCTCAGCACGTTAAAACAGAAATTTGAGGGTGTGATTCTCAGTCATGCTCTTCAACTTGCACTTCTGGGCTCCCAACGTTCGGCAATCAGGCTACATGGACAGCTCATTGCCATGTTCACAAGGCCTATACTGTCACTGCCTGGTGTAGAAGGCAGCTGGCTATATCTATCGTCTTTGACATAATCTGTAAGATAATCCCTCCATTCACAATCAGCTTCCACCCAATCTCACCATTTTTGGCACGTAAGAAAATGCTATAGATCCACAGCTGTTGTTTCACACAAGCTGTATCAGTAAGATTCCCTGAATCTTTAACAACAAAAGTTGTATCTTTCATTTTTTTAGTTGAATCCAAAAGCAAAATAGCTAGTGAGTTGTAAACATCAGCAAGGGAAGCTCAGGCCAAACCATAGATACTCGGCAAAAGATTTACCCTCGAATTGAAGCAGTTGATACATATTTTTGGTACACTGCTGTGTAATAGCTCTGGTGGCAGGTGTTGGTTTTTCAAGCCTTAACCCAGTCGTGTTGCTATTCAGTTAACCTGGCGCATGAGAACGAGAAAATAAATTGAGTTGCTTGAAATTGGTCAAGCAATGGTAAGAATTCAAACTCATAATTGCATGGTAAGGTCTGCTGATGTAGTTCATGCACAGTGCACACTCAATAACTTAGCACTTGATAATCCATGCATTGCATCCATATGTGCCATGAGCTCTTAGCCTCCACACACCTTCAGTTTTCAGACTTTGGTAGTTATCAGGAGTTATCAGGAGCTATATCATCTCTATGAACTCGTGTGTTAATAGCTGAGTCTCAGGCTGGCAGGTAGATAAATGGGCATGAAGTGTATCCATGTGACATACTAAATCGTTAGGTGGTGTATGAGACCCTCCCAGACAGGGCAAAGTAGTCTTGTTTTCTACAACATGTTATCTGGGCAGAGTTATTCAAGACTTATAGGCAAGGTATGTAATTGGAGATCTGCTGTTCAGTTCTTGGACCCAGGCAGCACTCTTACTCAACGCACTCTGAGATAAAGTTAGAAGGGTTTGTGCAGTTCAGCTGGCAGGAAAACCTTTGAGTCTCTGAGTCCAGTGATTTTCTACACCTGCTTAACCAACTGCTCACAGAGTGACCTTGCATGTACTCTCAACACTGGTTCTGTTTCGCAATCAGGGAAAACAAATTCTGTGTTCTGAAACTACGGTCAAGAGGTATACAAGTCCCCTAGGAACAAGTCAAAACTTGTTTTGGCAAAAGTTAGGGCATAGAAATTCAGCTTGGTGCAGGAGGCGAGTGGTTTTTACTGGTCCTATGAAAGAAGCTAACGCCTAAAGCATGCACCAATTTCTTCCAAGATTATTTGCAGCAGTGCATGTAGACACAGTGTGCTTCTGGAAGCGTAATCGGAAAATACACGGGGCGAAAATTCTTAATTGATTGCCTCTTGGCCGGGGCTAATGTGGCCTTTTGTACCAGGTAGTATTAGTGTTGTGTGAGACCGGAGCAACCAAATCCACCCACCAGTCACATAAACTAAGCTTATATGCAAGAAGTGATTTGCAAAACACGAAGCTCTTTGGACAAACACGTATCTTCTGAATGGGCGAGATTCGAAGTCTTCGAAGCATAGGCATCGCTATGTTCTCGTGCAGGGCCACAGTTCTAATTCTGCGTTCCCGACGTAGCAGACTTCAAGAGCCTGTGTATTCCACTTCTTACTATCAAGTCTCTGCCACCCGAGCTCAAATTGAGAGTAAGCGTCGCACTGCAGGATAGATCACAGTGTGGTTCTGAGCAGAGATCTGTATCTGATAGTATCAATTGTATCTCAATGCGTGCGCGGTGTCAACCATGAGTGCACCTGCGCGGATGCTCATGGCTATGAACTCTAATCTGGAGCAGTTCCAAACACAAACAGTATCAAAAACTTGTTCCTGAGAAACATGACACGAGCCAGTCGAGTGTAAACGTGGAATTGATGAGCTTACGATCAGAATCTGAAAGAATCTGCTGATATCCTAACGTACCTCACACAGGCCCGGCGGTACACCATGGATGCACACAATAGACGTCAGTGTCATGACAGAAACGACTACATCTACAGTATTTCCCGCTGTAAAATGCGACCCGTGCCTTTGATTGTCCGTCGCATGCGGTCAATCGTCCGCCGCGGGCAGGGGCGATTCAATGTGTGCATTTG
>JAULKQ010016071.1:0-10683 GCA_032356285.1 Smithsoniella earleae | reverse complement strand
CATGGCTCCATTATATACGTGATAATCCAGTTTATCACGTATATAGAAACTACCGTCGATTGAGGTTCACTCAGCGATGTTCGGCATTGTAGGTATCCAAAGGTCTGGGGTGACTCGCTTTGGAGCGCGACTTGGATCCGGCAGCCTAGGCGGTCTGACCCAATGCGGGCAGCCTTCCAACAAGAGACTGTGCCAAATCGTGCCGGGAGCAGGTGGAGGAACGAGTCCTTCTACTTCTAGCCCCGAGGGTGGCAGCATGATTGGAGCATGCGCTTGGTCCAGCCGCTGTTGCGAGAGCGATGGAACTTGGCTGAAGTAGGCGCCGTCTACACTTGCTCCAAGGAGCAGAGTTCCCTCTAGAGACGTATGAACGAATTCGGCGTGTCGGAGATCGGCACTGCGCAGATTCGCTCCTTTGAGATTTGTCCCGAAAAGATTCGCGCTCGCGAGGTTCACGGTGTGCTCTCCCACGCCGGCTGCCTCCATCAGTGTCTCCCAGAACTTACGCTCTGAGAACGGGGATACGTCGAGCGTGACGATGTCTTGGACGTTTGCAAAGGAGAGGTCGGCGCCCTCGAACGTCGCGCCCAATACGCTGGCTTCCTCGAGGTTCGCGGACCGCAGTTTGGTGCCTTCCAGATTTGCATACCGGAGATCAGCGCCGCGAAGATCGGCTCTTCCAAGAGTGGCTCCACGGAGCGTCGCCTGGTGCAAGGAGGCTCCTGTGAGATCCACTCCCTGCGCGTAAGCCTCCGTGAGGTCCGTCCCATTCAGGATGGCCCCCGAGAGATTCGCGTCGCTCAGGTATGCACCTCGAAGATGCGCATCGGAAAGATTGGCACCCGATAAATTGACATCCGATAGTAGGGCGCCTTCCAGATTGGCTCCACGAAGATCAGCGTTGTAAAGTTTTGCCCCCATGAGGTTGGCGCCCCGGAGATCACGCTCCTGGAGATCGAGGCCGACGGCCCAATCCCGCCACAGAGCCTCCTTGCCACCCTTGTCCCTCGCGTACATGGAGAACAGTTCTGCGGGCGGAGCCTCCAACACCAGCGTCTTCTCGTGCACATCCAGGTTTAAATAGGTGTACCTCGAAGCTACTGATGTCGAAGCGAAGAGAACCGCAATCAACACACCAAGTCCAAAGAATTGGCGGGTTCGGCTTTCTCCTTGCCGCCGATCCATGCGGGTGCCTGCACATTGCGGCCAGAGAAGAGCAATAAGCGAAAGATCAAGAGCGAGGGCGGCCATCTGAGCCCAGGCCCCTGAAATGCTGTGGTAGGCAAGGAATCGGGCATGAAGCGCAATCAACAGGGCTGGCGGAACGAACAACACCGTTAGCCAAACGAGCCCCGCCAAGATCACCCGCATCAGTCCGCAATGTTCGCCGATCAGAAAGTGGAGGAATGGCAGCGAGTAGAGGAGCTCGCTACGCGATTTCGGCTCAAATCCATTGAGGTCCCATACCTTCCGAAGCCGATCGGCCTTCTCCGCTAGGAGCCGGAGTTGAACGAACAAATGGAGATGGAGCGCCAGCAAAAGAAATGGGGCCACGAGGTAAAACCCGAAGTTGCCAACGATCGGGATCTCGACATTCAGCAGGGGAAGGCGGACACCGCTCGCGCGCAAGAGTTGCTCATGAGTTGTCGATGCTGCGGTGATCCCGATGTAGATGCAGCTGGACAGAAAAACGAGCTGCACTCTCTGGACGTGGCGAGCCGCTTGGTTGACGGCCATCAAAAGCTGTTCGGATGTTACGGGCTTCGCCCTGTCAAGTTTCCTGCCGAGAGGAACGGGGTCCCAATCCTGTGCCATGTCTAGCTGTTATCACAGTCAGGACGGCTACCCGGACTGAGTTGGAAGACTGAGGTGGACCCCATCTTTCAGACCAATATCGGGCCTGGCTAAGGTGGAGCCTGCTGGTTGTTCTCTCATAGCTTTTTCATCGTCGGAGTTCAGTACTTGACAGCTCGGTGTCGAGATTTGCGTGCGAGAGTCATGCCGCGAGACGGGTCTCGGAATCGTAGAATGCTGCGGGCGTCTGGTAGCCCAAAGAGCTGTGCGGTCGGTCCTGGTTGAAGAACTCGAAGTACTTCGCGATTCCGGCTCGGGCTTCGGTCAGCGAGTCGTAGACATTCAGATAGACCTCCTCGTACTTCAGGGAGCGCCAGAGGCGTTCCACGAAGATGTTGTCGAGAAAGCGGCCCTTGCCGTCCATGCTGATCTTGATGCCTCGGTCGCGCAGGACGCTCGTGAAGTCCTCCGAGGTGAACTGCGACCCCTGGTCCGTGTTGAAGATTTTGGGCGTCCCGAAACGGCTGAGGGCCTCTTGGAGCGCCTCTACGCAGAAGTCCGCCTCCAGCGTATTCGATAGCCGCCAGGAGAGGACGCGGCGCGAGTACCAGTCGATGATCGCCACCAGGTAGGCAAACCCGTGGGCCATCGGGATGTACGTGATGTCGGTCGCCCAAACCTGGTTCGGGCGCGAGATCGTCATCCCCCGCAGCAAGTACGGGTAGATCGGATGTTCTGGGGCGGGCTTGCTCGTATTCGGCTTCGGAGCCGTGCTCTCCAGCCCCATCACCTTCATGAGCCGCTGGACGCGCTTGCGGTTGATCGCCGTGCCCTCGTCCTTGAGCGCCCGCGTGAGCATTCGGCTGCCGAAGAACGGGTGCTGCAAATGCAGCTCGTCGATCCGGCGCATCAGCGCCAGCTCCTCCTCGTCCGGGCCGACCGGCTCGTAGTACAGACTCGACCGATTGACCGCCAGCAACTCGCATTGCCTGCGCATCGACGGGCCGGTTTTCGGCTCGACCAGGGCTCGTCGCTGTTTCATCGGAGTCGCCCGAGCCCGTTGGACAAAAAATCTCGCTCCACCGTCAGCTCGCCGATCTTCTTGAGCAGGTCGCCCTCCCGCTCCGACGACGAGTCATTGCCGGACTCGGACTCGAACGACGCCGCAGCGTTATCGAGCAACTGCCGTTTCCATTTGTAGACGACGTTCGCGTGGATCTTGTACCGCCGAGCGATCTCGGCCACCGATTCCTGCTCGCGGACCGCCGCCAGGGCGACCTTGGCCTTGAATGATGGGCTGTGCTTCGTGCGCGTCTTCTTCATCGCTGCTGCTCCTCTTGGGCTGGAGCAGGCTCGATTATCACCTTAGGCCCTGGTCCAAAATCCGGGGTCCACTTCATAGCGCCAGGGTTGGGGATAGCCCGGCCCACCATCGGCAATTTGACTCCGCGTCGTCCTTTCGGCGATAGCGACGACGATGCACTCAAGCCTCGCACAGCTCGCCCCGATCCTCGCCGCTCTGGTTGCGCGCTGCTCCGCCGCGCCCGTGTACACCCCACCGCCTCCTCGCCACCCGCGCGGGTACCCTACTCTCGACGAGCTGGATCATCCCGAACAGATCGATCTGTCCGGGATCGAGCGCAACGAGGAGAATACGGATGTGATCGCTGAGTATTGGTCACGCTCCTTCTCGTCCCTCGGGAAACAGGACACCTTCCAGTTGTTCGCACGGAAGTACGCTCTGCTCTCCGAGGAAGACCCCGTCGAGGCCGAGGCGGCCCTTCGCGGCTTTCGACGGCTCTGCCGCTTGCGCGGAAGCCTCGACAGCTTCGATTCGTTCTGGGCCGCCAAGTCGGGCCGGACCTTGCCGGGAGACGTGTCGCCCGCAAGCACGCACGGCCACCACCGAGCTAGACTGCCCAGCGTCGCCGTGAACCTGTTTCGATCATCACACCACGGCCCCACAACGTCCCAGAACTGTGTCCCCGGAGCGGCCTCGTGAAGAAGCAGATCGTACTACCATTCAGCTTCGGTGTTCTGACGTTCTTGATCCTGATCGTGCTTTCTCTGGCGATCCCGTACCCCACCGACTTCCAGTTCAAGGTATTTGCCACTCTTCTCGCTCTCGGAGCCGGCGGTGTGGCAGCCGCAATCCCCGGCTTCGTTGATCTCAAGGGCAGCATTCCTCAGGTCGCCTTTCAGGCGGGCGGAGGGCTCGCCGTCTTCGTGTTGGTTCTCCTGATTCATCCGCTTGGCCCCGACGACATCGGGAGCTGCGAAGACAATCTCACTAATCGGCAACTCACGTCTGGAGCGCTCTCGCTGCCTCGCGGTGCCAGGGTGAGGCTTGAGGTAACTCCGTACAACGGAGCGCGGGTCCGCGGAAGTGTCACTCTGCCCGCGGGCGCGGCCGTCATGGAGGATCCGCCCGTCGGCTTCACGCAAACCGCCCCCCGACACTGGGAATGGGACCTCACGGAACCTCGCGGCCAGACGCGCGTCTTGTCCTTCCGCCTCCCGGACGAGCAACCGAACTATGACGTGCACTTCGGTTCTCTCAGCGTCGGGAACATGATCGCCGGCGTCTACGGTGCCTCGAACGCCAACTTCTCGATCACGTCAGCCTATCTCAAGGACGGTGGCAGTCGGCTTCACATCACGCCCGCGGACCTCTTCGCACCAATTGCCGGGTACGATCGTCGAGTTGCGGAGCTTCAGGTTACGTGGGCCTGCGACTGAGAAGAGGCCGCTCAGGGCCGCGCCGAAGCTGACACTCGAAGGAGACAGCCAGCACGTGAGGCATGGAAGGTCAGAGTAGACACCGGCCCGTAACGGACGGAGGCAATACCAAGTGGCTGCCCACATCAAGTATCGAAAGATCGACGGCTACAAGTACCAACTCATGGAGAAGTACGTTCACGAGACGGCATGGACGCTGCCCAAGGCGGTGATCGCACCTGGGAGGTGGGTCACCCTGTCGAGGACTGGGCGACTGACGTTGAAAAGGGCTACGCGTGGGACGGCCCAAGCGGCCCCACCATCGACACGAAGAACTTCATGCGCGGGTCGCTTGTTCACGACGGCTGCTACCAACTCATGCGCGAGAAGCTCCTTCCGACACGCAAGCGCAGGTCTGCCGACGAATTGCTCTGGCTCATCTGCATTGAGGACGGAATGTCGCGTGTCCGCGCGGACTACGTCTTCCACGCCGTCCGAGCGTTCGGTGTTAGCTCGGCGAGGCCCCCGAAGCGTCCCAAGCCGGTGGTCATCACTGCCCCGTGATCGGGCACATGCGGACGATGCGCGCGACGCCGGATGGAATCAGCTCGGTAGGAGATCGCGCAGCCTCGCGATGGGTCGTCGCTCAGTGCACGACGAAGGGGGCGAGCCGTGCCGCGTGAACCGAAAGAAGATCCCGGTCGTCCGTGTCCCACGGATGGAAGTCCCGCCGGAAGAAGACTCGCACCTCCCGCCAGAGCCCACGCAGGAATCCGTCGCGCCCCCAGACGAATCGCAGTCCACGGACGACGTCGCGCACATCGGAGAGCTTGCCGTCGGAGGCGAGCAGGGCGAGTTGCAGCAGGGTCATGCCGATGGGAAAACCGATCATGATCCGAAACATGGTGGCGGCGCGTACCCAGTATGGCGCGCCGACCTGGCGATACACGTCGAAGGCGACGGCCTTGTGCTCCGTCTCCTCCACCGCGTGCCACAGCCACAGCGAGCGGATGGCGGGGTGCATCCCCTCGGTGTAGCGCGGTTCCGTCAGCACGCGGTGAGCGAACACGGCCGTGAAGTGTTCAAGCGCGATCGTCATCGCGAGTTGCGCGTTCCGCGAGAACACCTTGCGAACCCACCCCAACATGCGCCCAACGCCCGCGTCGATCTTCCTGGTGGGCAGGCCGTGCCGCGCCGCCAGGTCGTTCTCGGCCCGGTGCTGACGCCCATGCTGAGCCTCCTGCCGGACGAAGGCACGCACGTCCTCGCGGAGCCTCGGATCGTCGATCTGATCCTCGAAGTGGCGGACGGATTCAATGAAGAACTTCTCGCCCTCGGGGAAGACGAGCGAGAGGGCGTTGAAGAAGTGGGTGATGGCCGGGCTGTCGCTGTGCCAATACCGCGGGATGGAGTCGTCGAGGCCGAAATCCATGCGGCGGCACGCGATCTCCGGTGCCTCGAACTCGCTCTGTGAAGGCGAGGGAACCATAGTCCCTGATGGTAGCACTCCCCGGCCCGAGCGGTATCGTGGGTTCGTTCCAACGAGCGGTCAGGAGTCTCTCGGGCCTTCACTCGGCTCCGAGCGGCCCGCTGGCCCGTCGGTTGCGGGCCTGTGGTACGACGACCAGCAGACTGAGGCCGGAGAAGGAGTAGTCCGTGGACCCCATGACGAGGGCGGAGTGCCTGGAGTTCCTCCAGGCAGGCACCCGGACCGGAAAGCTCGCCACCGTGAAGGCCAACCGTGAGCCGCACTGCGTGCCCATCTGGTTCGTGATCGACGGTGATGACCTCGTGTTCATGACGATGTCCACCAGCGTGAAAGCGAAGAACATCGCCCGTCAGCCCAGGGCCATGATCTGCGTGGACCACGAGTCGATCCCCTACGACTTCGTCACCGTCGTCGGCACGGCCGAGATCCACCACCTCTCACCCGACGAGATGCTTGCCTACTCAACCCGGATCGCTGAACGATACGTCGTTTCGGATCGGGCCGTCGAGTACGGCGAGCGCAACGCCGTGCCCGAGGAAGTCCTCGTTCGGGTTCGGATCGAACGATTCATCTCGGCAAAGAGTGTCGCAGGGTAGCGCAGGTCACACGAGGAGATCGTGATGGGGTTCCACCGACTCGTTCCCTACTTCCGAGTGGACGACATGCACCGGAGCATTGCCTTCTACCGTGACGCCCTCGGGTTCGAGACGGTCGAGACCATTGGTGAAGGAGACGATCTGTTCTGGGCTCGACTCCAGCGAGACGAGGTCGCGATCATGGTGAGCCTCGGCTTCATCGAGATCCTATCCCACGACGGTCACGAGGTGACCGATCAGGATCTCCACAAGGAGGGCCGCAGCAACGACCACGGACGTACCCGTGACCGACTCCAGAACGAGTACCTCAACGTCTCGACCTACGTGTACGTGGACGACGCCGATGAGGTCTACCGACAGATCATCGCAGCCGGGTATCCGACGCTGAACGCGCCGACGGATCAGCCGTACGGCATCCGCGAGTTTCACGTGGCCGATCCCGACAGCTACGTGCTCTCGATCGCCCACCGCCTACGGCCGGTGTCTGGCAAGTAGCCCGCTCCATCTTCGCGTCCCCTACTCGTACTGCGTCGGCTCGACCACGACCTGTCACGCCGAGCACAGCCCAGTCATTCGATACGCCAGCCGTCATCCCATCGACGGAACGAGAACGTGCGACTCTGAGCAGGCGGAAGCGACGCTGGGAAACTCTCCCACAACCACTTCCCAGCGGGTCCTGCCACCTCTGGGTCCAACGAAATCACCTCCGCCGTGATCCCGTTGAGCTTCTCAAGCATGCCGGTAGTGCGAAAGCCGTACCGGACGACGACCCGAGCCCGCGCACCCTCTTGACTGATTCCAGTGACCTCCTCAAGCACAGGAACTGCAATCGTGACATCAATTCCGTTCTTTACGGACAGCACATTCTCGCTGGGTCGCGCTTCATACACGAATCCCCCATGCTCGTCCGGCGGGGTCACCACCCTACCGCCTTCAACGAAGCCCTGCGCCGAGAGCCGCTCAAGGAACTCTTGTTTCAGCTTTTCAGTCCGCCGGAACCTTGGAACCTCGTCCTTCCGACAGAACTTGCAGTGCTTGTTGTACTTCAGCCCACCACGGATCTGGACCTTGACGATTTCGGGAGCCGCACCAGAGTCTTGGATCATCCTAAACGCCGTATCCCTGGTCAGTTGAGCATCGCTACAGTTTGCAACGAACGCTGACAGTGCAAGGACACCGAGTTGACACACGATACGCGGCCACGACATAGCGATCTCCCTCCGGTCTTTCGTAAGCTTCGCCTGCCGAACCAGTTGTTCCCCCTGAAGCGATTCGCGTCAAGCCACGGTTCCCCCGTCGCCCCCTTTACCGGGAGTAGTCGAAGACGCACTTCGAAGTCATCGCTACGAGGTTGATCTCGCTCTCCTCCTCACCGCCCTCGCCACTCCTCGGTCGGCCTCCTCCACCTCGAACGCCTCGGGATCAAAGTCATCCCCTGCCCACTCGACCATCTGGCTGTGATCTTCGTGACCAGGGTCGAGAAACGCTTCCAAGAACTCGCCGTACCCAATGCTCCCACCGACATCTTCCGGTGGGCATGCTCGCGCTCCGTTCACGCAGCACGGCAGCTCGCGCTCGTCGATCTCGGCGGGCCACTCCTCCTCGACGACAACTACCTGGTTCCACGAGTCTCCGAAGTCGTACTCGTAGATGAACGAGCCGGGCGAGATGGGCACGATGTGCTGGAGGCGGACCTTGGTCTCGTCCTCATGGTCGATCTCCAGCTCGAATCGAGGGTCGGAGTACCTCACCGGACCGACCTTGAACTGGTGGAGATGCGAGTTCGTCCAGCCCATGGCCGCCTGGATCACGACGTTCAGCTTCCCGAGCTTGATCTCCGCCGGCACGACGACGCGCCGCCAGATTTCAGGCTCGATGTCGAGGAGCGAGACCCGGACCTGGTAGGCCATGCGTGGGGGGCGCTTGGAGGGGCGGAAGGTGGAGGTCTTGCCGTTGGTTGCCATGATCGCGCTCGCGTCCGTGACGACAAGGTCGTAGCTCGAACACACCGCTCCTCCAAGAACACTCAATCGCTCAGGGTTTGCCGGAGGCCCCAGCGACAAATCGACACGCGACCACCACCTCGCGATACCAGTGCACCGGCCGGGACACCTATGGCGCGTCTGATAATCAGCGTAGTGCTGTGCATCACCCCTCTGCTCGGTGGCTTGCGTTCACCATCGCACACGGCGCAGTCCCGCCGCGCACGATCCAGCACTCGAACTTGACCCCAGCCCCCGAAGGGGGCACCGTCCGACTTGGAGGGATTCGTCGATGACCCGCATCGTCTCCATCGCCGTCGTGCTGGTCTTTGCGACCGTCGCTCCATCATGGGCGCAGTACATGGGGAATCTGACCGCAGATCCCTACGCGGGGCCGAAGCACGAGTACCCCGAGGGCACGTTCACCAACCCGTACGGGAACTCGGGCACGAGCCCCAAGGTCTACGACCGCGAGGGCAACTTCCGGGGCAACCTGAACCCGAATCCCTACGACCCAGATAGCGTGGCCAACCCGTACGGCCGGTACGGCAGCCCGTACAGCCCCGACAGCATCAACAACCTCTACGGCCGTTATGGGAGCGAGTACAGTCCAGACAGTCCAGACAGCCCAAACAACCCTTACGGCCAGGGCCTGCCGATACGCCGTTGAGATGAATAAACAATACCCGAAGAAACCAACAGTAGAGGAACTGCGCAAGTTCGCGGAAGAGAGCGGCCACCGCGTCCTCGGCGACGACGAAGAAATCCGAAGGATCATCGACCGCGATTTCGACGAGATCACCAAGGATATGCCGGATCCACGCGAAGCGCTTGGAGAGGCGTGGCTCAAGACCCACCCGGAACTTCAGGACAGGTTCAACGAGGAAGTGATCCGGTGGGTTCTGGTCCGTTACGGTGTGACGTTCCTCTTGGGTGTCTTCTTCGGCGCGTGGCTCCAATGGCTGAACGGCTGACTGATGGCACCAGTCAGCGCCGACACAAACCCCGCCCAACTCGCGCAGATCCTGCTGGGACTTACGGGCCAGCTCGGCGCTGACCTGTTCGACCGCATGCCTGACGCGACGGAATCTCAGCGTACAGAGTGCATCGGCGAAACAATGTGCCTGCAAGTGCACTTCCTCCATCGCATTCTGCACCAGGAACTCGTGGAAAGGAGTAGATGGAGCGAAGAAGCCGCAGGTGCGCTGCTCTATCAGGTCGTCCTGGGAATGTACGCCGGGAGCGGAAGCGAGGGGCAGCACCTCATCAACCAGGTCGCCAACACGCTCGATCGGGAAGGCCAATACATCGAGGTACAGCCGGTTCTCGGGTCAGCCGACGACCGCAGGGATGCAGCCTTCTCGTTCTTTCTGGCTGGACTTAAGCAACGCGGCGTCCCCGTCCCCGATGACCGGAGATTCGCCGAGGTCATGGTCGCGCACCTTGCCGCCTGGGCGACGGCAAAGGACGGCATCCAAGAAGTCCTCGACGCTGTTCATGCCGAGCGCGGCCCACGGGGCGCGGGAATGGTTGCATTAGTCGTCCTCGTGCTGCTTGCCCTGGCTGCCTGGTGGTGGCTGGCGTGACCGCGCAGTCGAAGGACGATGGGCATCTCGCTCGATGAGTCGTCGCCTGCCGCCTTCCGCGGACTCGGATGACCACTCGAAGCGACACTGACCGAATGGTAGCGAGACTGGAAGGACGCCATGCAAGCGCCAATCATTGCTGTTTCGATCGTAGCCTTCACTCTGGCCTCAAGCACAGCCGCGGCTGGCCAGGGAGGCACCTCAGCCGAGGGATGGGCGGCCCGAAAGGCCCAGTGCATCGCCTTGTACGGAGCGCAGCGGGAACATCTGTCGGCCAAGGGGGCCGTCTCCCTCGACGCCGTGGAGAACTTCTGCAATTGCGGCGTCGATGCGTTTGCAGCAGGGCCATTCACGAATGAGAACTTCGACCGCGTGCACGAAACCTGCGCAAAGCGCTACGGGCTCGATCTCTACGGCGAGAGCGAGCAGAGCCGGAAGGCACTAGTGCATCGTCGTTCATATAGAATCAAGTTGCTCGCCCTACGTCCAAGTGACTATGGGACGAGTGCACGTGATCA
>JAULKQ010016060.1:0-10695 GCA_032356285.1 Smithsoniella earleae | reverse complement strand
TAACTTGGCTCATTCTAGAAGGTCATCCTGCTGAATCATGCATGGCTATCGCCACTCCATAACAGTTGAACAGATGCTGAGCATCTGCCAGTTGTTCTTTCTATTCTCACGTCAAGGTGAAGCAGATTGAACTTACAGGGGCAGGGATGCCACTGCCGATTTTTTAATCAGATGACTGGAATTGTTCAGTTTTGCACATCTAGTCTATCAGTAGCAATATCTACTGTCCAGGACTTGAAGGAATAACAAGGGAATATTGAATATTACGTCTTCACAGGCCTACTTGCTGCTCTACCAACTACCATTGGCCAAAGTATTTCATGATCATACCAGGTATGACAGCTCGCACTTTTGTGAAGAAATACCAGTATCATTTAAGGAGGTAGGTAAACATTGGTGCTTTCGCAGATTCACCTTGTATCCAAAATAACCTTGAAATTTGACCCCTGGGCAAACTGGTGTGGCTGGTCTATGTTATTGATTTTTATCGTCACTACAGGTCCAGGTAAAGGCTGTCCTCACCTGTCAACAAATCACCAGTTTCATCCATGCGTTGAGCATCATAGCAACAAAGCATGGCAACCTCAAGATGTGCAAAGCTTTCAAGCAGCTCAATATCAAGCCTATCAGCTACCTGAGGCATGTGTACTGTTCTCTTTCACAAGTTATATGTGAATGTGTGAACTAGGAACGCCTATAATCATAAACTGGCCTTCATATCTCGGACTCTTAGGAGCCCCCACCGCCCCCGCCCAGGCAACAATTGATGATACAAACAGATCCCGGAGTGACAGGAAATTTTGAGCATGTGAATCATACCGCAAAGAAGCCCTTGCCGTTTTCACTGCAGCAGTTTGTTGGCGACAAGCTTGACGGGGATCCTGTACTCACACCAACAATGCCTGATACCCTGGAGGTGATCAGGAGCGCATGTGGCTGCCAGACACCTGAGCCCATACCTTGATCTATGGAGAAGAATGCTCTGGACCACTGCACTGGCGGCTCTTGACTGTGATCACCTCTGTGGCCGAGAAAAGCCTTCAAAGGAAGCAGCTGGAAGTTTCCACCTCCAGAAACTGGTTTAAGGTGGTCAGCGAGTCGGCTCTGTATCATTCCAGTTTGCGATGACGATGCCGCTAATCTATTCACCCATTTGAATCTAAGAAGAAACAAAGGAACACATCAACTGCTGATGGCTGCGGGGCCATTTCCAGCTGTGCAACAGCAATGAAAAACAAACGATAGAAATCCCAGTATACATTGAACTTCTTCTACATAATTTACCACACACACAGTGTTGTAATTATTGAAAACAGTGTCCCTGAGTACCACAGCCCTCGGTCGACACTCTCCTCTCTATTGCCAATATCAGAGTGGAAGATCAGCATTCCTTTCGCTCATCACGTACAACTAATTCTTGTACACAAACACTGTAAGTAGATGCACAAATATCTGTTTGTGTATGGCAATGGGAGCTGGGACAGTTTGTGAATCATCGAGGGGGGCATACTGGTCGTGGAGTGGAGGTTTGAGTGGTATCATTGGGAGTGAAGTTGGGCTGTGATAGGATCCTCATCGGGCTACCTGGGAGGTTGTGTCCAGGGGTGTCCGGAGAAGCTGTGCTGGCACCTATATCAAGCTGCGTGCGCTGAGGGCCTGATGCAGAGCCACTAGTGGTTTGCTCAGCTTCTTTGTCACCTGCCATTGCCAACAGCCTCCGGTAAGCCCTGCCATTGCCGGCAGTCACTGGATCTTGATCCAGCGGGGTTTGCATCTGAGAAACTGAGGAGAAAAGTGGACTGCTTGAGATGGATGCTGGCTTGTGAGGGCTGGAAACAGGAGTGACATGGGCAGATGGTGCAGGAGCACCAACAGGGTTCCAGTTATGAACAAGCCTGAGACCACCAACCACGTACTTGTTTAGCTTGCATTAACCTTCTCAACACCACACTGATGTCACTCACAGCATGCCGAAGCGCACCAGTTGCAGCCATTTTGTGTGTCCGTGAGATGGGTTTGCTCATGTTCAGTGGACTGCCTGCTGGCGCAACGAACTGATGCTTTTGAGGCATCACAGCTTTCCAGAGTGCTTCTGATTTTAACACGGTAAGCGTCTGCAGTGCTCAAAGCCCAGTGCTCCCGTGATCAGGCATGGATAGACTTCTTATGCTTGTGGTCATGATTTCATTTGAAAGTACCACACAAGTACACGTGAAACGCACAAAAATGTGTTGCTTATCCTGGTGAGAAAGTTAAAACTACAAGAGAGAAGCTTCCACTGGAATCTTACGATCCTAAATTTACAACATTCCCTCAATTTGTTGGCCAGTTCCAGCAGGCGAGGTGGTCTTATTGTTGTCCACTTAACTTACAAGTATGCAAGCTGTAATTGAGTGTTATGAAGCGGAATAAACATCCTGATACTCTTTGTTCGTCCTGTATTCTGAAGGCAAGGTACAGGCACCTGGGTGGTTATAATCTGGCTTCTCATCTGCTGCTACTGCAACATTGTTGAGCTCCAAGCTCAACTGAAGTGCTTCTGTATTGCACACCTGGTATGGTGTAGACTTCGGTTGTGTTTGAGCCAGGTCATAGAGCTGTGAATGCTGGCTGCTGTGGAACGATGCAGAGCTAGGAGAGCTGCAAGTCTGCCTGCAATGAAAGCTGGTGCGGGTCAGCTGTAGTGACACCTGTAGCCACTTGGAAATCACTGCACGTGTGCCAGCTCGTAGAGATCACACATCTCTGTTTGAGGGAAAGCCGGAGAGTGGAGCAGCGTGAGCGCTAACAGGGCTGAGATCAAGGCTTTCAGAGAGCTGAATGTCTGGTGGAGTACATCTGCTGGAATCCAGACATGGTCGCTGGGGACAAGGCGGACTCCTGACATTGGCACACATTGGATGTACACGATGACGATTTCCTGCACCACAGAATCATACAGCTGTGTTCCTTCAGGGGAAGCTTATGATGTACTGTTAGGTAATCATGGTAGAAGATGCACTCAGATCTCCTTACAGCGAAGCACGTCAACCAACCACGCTGTCAGGTATCCTGAATGCCGCATCCAACAGGGCTCTCACACTCGTAGTAAAAAGCCTGAATCGTGAAGAAAGGAAACGTTGAACGCTTCAACTACACGGAGTAATGTAACACTGTGCGCAAATGGAGACTGCAACTCTGGGTCAGCAGTCCCAGAATTTGCCTTGACTACTATAAAGGGGAAATGTTAATAGTAAATAGAAGAGTGTGTGTATATATTTGTTCATGATTGCAAACAGTCACTGTATGGAGGTCTGAGTGTACAGAGAATGTGGGAGTACTCTTTCACACGGTTTTTTTGTCTTTGGTTGGTTCTGTATACCCTGCGGTACTTCCAGCCACAGAATGAACGTTTCCTTTGTGTGAAATTAGGAGCTGACAATGTCTCACTTGTGATGAATGTTCAAGAGAGTTACAGATGACTTGTGGGGGGCAGAAAGTATGCCATACCCCACAGCGTGGTGTGAGCAGGTTGTCCTCCATGTCAAGATGGTTGCGGCGGGCACGGACAAAGGCTAGCTCAAAGTGTCCCAGATATGCACTGGTAGCCACTAGAAATTGCCCATGGGTGGCCATTTTTAAAGTGAGCATATCATCATGGGTCAGTTGTGTCCGGAACCAGGGTTCTGGCTTTTTTGACTGACTAGAAAGTACGTCGTTTAGAAACCTGTGTGAAGTTGGAGTCTGTTTGAATTGTGAGTTGTAAGAGTTGCTGTGCATCCCATTGAGGCAGGCAGGCATAGAGGTTGGCTCACCCTTTTAACAGATTGTTGGATTTGTCATTCGTGCAACGGTTAGTCTGGGAGTTGGTTGACTTTACATGATACGGGCTGGTGTATGTCATGAAGTCAGAGAGGTCATTGCAGTTGACTTGTTTGTACATGAATGGATTTAAAATTTGTGAAATTACAGTCCTGCAGTTAGGCACTGTGAAATTAGTCTGCAGCTGTAGGTGTTGAGAGTCTCTGTGAAGCCCAGTCAAGACTACACTATGTGCGTGATAACCTGATGGGTTTTGGTGCTTTGCAAACATCCCACCATCAGAATAAGAGCATTCTTACTCGTACTGAGATTCCTGTAGTGAGACTTCAAGTAAAGAGCAAGTTATTGGAGCGGGCCAGGTTACCTTTCAGTCTTTGAAGGTTTGCGAGCCATGAAATGTAGAAAAAGGCTTGTCACAAAATCAAAACAGGGGACGAGTTCTTCAGGGTGAGTGGGTTTTCCTGTTACAGTCGTCCAGGTTTGGAACGATTGCTGTACATCTGTGGAAGATTCTGCAGGTTTCCAAGAATCTTCCTGCAATGCGTATGGTATGTGTCTCGCCAAATTTTCGATGGCGTGCAGTTCCAGGGAATTTGAAAGCGCACCCTTAAGTGTGTTGATACTCGATTTTTTATCGCTTGAATATTGCAGGATTGCTTGTCAAGCTCTGGAGTTGAGAATAATCTACCTGGGCTTCTTGACTGCTTTCCTCCATCTCGCTCCCCAGATTCAATGGAGCTACATGGTGTCACCGTGCTGCTTGGCCAAGCACACAGTCGTGTTTGCTCGCTGCTAACGCAGCAGCTGTTTGGTTCACGCAGCACACGTATTCGTGTAGGTGTTTGCCATCTTTCAGACGATGAAGCTGTGCTGCTTGTGGAGCGTTTTGTGTCCAGAGCTCCGGCTTGCGAGACTTTCGGTTGCAAGTCTCCTGATGAACTGGAGCAATGTGTATCGTGTGCTGTAATTGCATCTAACTGACCCCGAGAGCAATGCTTTCCTGTCTGAGCTCCATGACCAATGCGTTTAACATCCGAAGTAGGCCCTTCTGCCCCCGGTGTGCACGACGACACATCGTCAGTTTCATCCGGCGATTTAATAATGCCAGGTATCTGGTAACTAGTAGAACGTTGTGGTTGTTTTGAACAAATGTTACTAGGGCTATGATCCGTGCACAAGTCTTCACTATTCACAGTGCAGTCTCTCGGCACAGGAAGGTGATTGAGGGTTCTCCGTGTTGTATCAGGCTGTGATGTGGTCGCTTCACAAACACAAGTAGGACGAAGCTGTTTTGAAGCGCATGTGGCCGTTGCGGGTAATGAACGTCGTGCGTTTTCGTGCTCGATGTGATGTGTTCTCGTGGTCTCTGTGAAAGACGAAGCCTCACAAACCGAAGCAGATAAGGCTGAACGTTCCCAGTTTCGGTTATGGAACTGTGAAAAATGATTTGCAGAGACAACACGGTGCTCTCGAATAGCTTGCAGAAATATCTGCAGTACTTGTGCCATCTCAAGCAACTTGTTTATTGTAGCTTTCCTCCTACGGGTGCTTCCAAAAGCCATTCCAAGAATCTTCCGCATTCTGGTTGCATTAGAAGAGTTGCTATCCTGTAGTAGATCGTCCAAAACGGACGTAAACGTTCCAAGGTGAAGCGCTAAAGCGCTGTCGTCTCCAGTGAATGCTAGATCTCGGTCTAATTCATCGAGACATAGAAGGGGACATCGAGAAATTACCTGAAAGAATGAACGAGACGAAGAGTATGCTGGCGAGAAAGATATAAAATAATCATGAAATAGCTGCTCATGGCAATGCCCGTATCGTATCCTCTATCTCGTCTTGATTACAAGTAAAAAGCCAGCATACCTGTAAGTATACATCAGAGTCTAGAGCTGTGAGAGTGACCTGGGCGCGTTTGAGCAGGCACTGGGCGAGTGATTGGTGCATAGTATGTCCAAGATGTAACATACGGTACAAGGAATTGAGCAATAGGTGAAACAAGCAAAATATTGAGAGTTTGTTAATTGCCAAAACTGGCAAAAGCGAGAGGCTGTCAGTCAAAGGCACTCTCAGTTACTGGTGAGAGAAGTACATCACCATGTTGCAAGTCAGTAGTTCGATAATTGACAAAAAGATGGGTACTGCCTAGTGAGATAGTGTTCCTCACTTTGAACATTGTTCTGCGCCTGCTCGTGATTTATCAAGTTACACCCCTGGCTTTTTGATGTGGTCGTCCATGTTCCTTCGGAATCATAGACCCTCCAAGACACAGTAACAACGCAACCATTCTTCACCCTTCATGGCAATCCTACACATGACGTCAGATTTACAGAAATCGAGGAGATACCTCAACTTGATCCAGTTCATACATATTCAATTCTCAAAGCGAACGTACAAGTAACGAGGACTCAGCCTGGCATTCTTCGCCTGTGCTCGTGTACACCCGAATGGACATCTATCATGTTCGTCCGCTATGGAACTCTACTGTGCACAGTCACAAACTTGAACTTCAAGTTATCCCTCCAATTTACACGTTCCCTGAGGTTGGACTATGACACAATTTGACCCCGAGTACCCTGCTTGGCAAATAGGGATTATGTATTCACAGCAACGAAGATGTGCGGAAATGTTTTACCAGTTGTTCATAATTTGAAATTGTGTGCAGTGGAGAAGACTGGGAAAACTAAGAGGATGATGGGCTGCTCAGCATGAAGGCAAATGGTCATAGTGTTTTGATGCACTGAAAACTGAGATGCAGTGCAACAGCAAATGCACTTTTTAAATAATAGCACTCTTCACGGGGGGAAGAAAGGTATTCTGTCATCCAAGTGAGGGTGCCTTAAGGCAATCCGACCAGCAGGTGTAAAAGGAAACATTCTGCCCCCAGGTTCACCTAAGTAGATCTTTATTATTCTTTGCGGCGGAATGTTTCGGATGCTTCGTGAAGGAGTGTTGCTCAAATTCTCTCATTACCTTGCCTGCGTTACCCTGAGAATCTGCTGGTCATTAAATGTTCCGCAACAGTCTCACACGCAAACAGCAGCTAAAATGTATCGGATATTCTTTCATAGAAATAAAAATCGTGCGATTAAGTTTTATCAATGGGGGTAAGTAAGTCTGAACAATTTCACCGAAGATATCGCCACATGAAGAATCAGGGTCACTCACAAGCATAGCTACAGGTGCACATGTTAACGACATTTTAACGGGAGAAAGTTGCATTTGTGCTTACCAAACTTGTTTATTTTCTCTCTTACATAGTGCTCAGAGCCCTTTGACAGAGCTACGGAGATACTGCCGTTCAACGTCGGGTAGCGAACTCACCGGCTGATATTCTTGATTCAGACTAATAGCGTAAAAACAATGATTCGGGGCAAGCACCGTTCCCAACATGCAACAGGATATCTCAGGAATTACCAATCGCATCGGCTGCTTTCGTACAAACATAGAATTGTTGCGCACAATGCAGTGGCCAGCGTTGACGGAGGGAACACAACCCAAGATAATAACTGGAAAAGTACACTCAGTAGCGTTAAGGAGGTCTTTATCGGGCAGGTTAAAGACGGTTGTCAATCCGGTTTAAGATTCTTGAGGAGATACTGGGGCTGGATGGGATTGTCATTGATACTGTTAGGCACTGCCTGGTCATACTGTGTAGCTCCGAGCATGATTCAACAATACCACAGTGTTGGTTTATTGCATCCTACTTTCGCCTCGGTCGCGGACTCTGCTATGAGCAGGGCGGATGCGTGGAGCGAAGTCAATCGGTGGGCAATGTATAAACTTCAAAAGGTAAGTCACTTGGTTGGATAAATGGATATAATGTTACCAATACTACCAGTACACTTCGTTAATCGGAATTGTGCCTGCTGCAGTTTTTTGCGCAGTCTATCGGGTCGAAAATCTTGGCAGGTGAGTAAGTTAAGTATAAGTTAACATGAACCACGCCAAAAGTATATACTGGTGCTGCAAACTATGAATGTGTCCTAGTGCCGCACGAAGGTTAGCATATGACGTCCTCACATTCACTTCTATGAAAATCTTGCAGTAGCTGTGTGTGCATTGCCCTTGGTAGTGGTATTTGGACTCGCGTATCGCTCAGCTTCTGGCACACCACTTGGGCAGAGCATGTTCAAAACATACTCCGTACTTCAAGACGTGCCGGGTGCAACTGCATGTGATGAAGAGGATGGGAAATCCGCCTGGGTTCTAAATCTGACACACGTGGTGAGTACTTAGCGCCTGGGATGAATCAAGAGGGATAAAATCTTATGACCTTGACATATACATATACTGAACATATGTATGAGATTATCTCCCATGGTGCAGGTCGGCTTGTTCACTTATGCACTGGTGCTCGGGTTGGTATCGGAAGATGTCCAGTCACTGGCGGAGCGGCTGAAGCAGGGAAACACGGATGTCGTCGAGTCCGGCCACACCGTCATTATGTATACAAATTCGACCACTGAGAATATGCTCCGTCAGGTGTGCTGTACTAACATGTATGATGTAACGTCACAGCCACTCTTACCCCACCACACGTTCGAAATTCACTTGGTCAACGTACAGCCTTGGCCAAACCCCGTGATTGGCATCCATACCATTCCACCCCGAAACGACTTATCTTCTCAACTCGAGGCTTTTTACTCCATCCTTAGCCGTTACATAACCATGGTGACCGGCACCTCGTCTTAACGTGCCTGTATCGATGCTACAGATAGGTTCGCCATAGGCCTTATAATTCCTCGTGTACTGGAATGTTGCTACTCAATTTAGTATGTTAAGCTCGAAAACATGCATTCATTTGGTACACATTTCGGGAACTTGTTGGATGGCGGAGTAGAAGAGTTCAAAATGTCAAACTCGGCGCTACCCCTTCTTGACTACCCTTGCCCTACACCTTAAAGGTACGTCGTAAATTCCGCTCCTTTGAGAGAACATAAGACTTTCAAGAAACAACATTTGAAACAAGAAGCGTGAGTTGGTACAGTGGGCGAAGGGGCAGCAGGAGCGAGGAATGAAGGCGCCGATAGTCATTCTCAGCGAGCGGGCTAAAGAGGAGCTTGATGCGATGGTAGAGGAGCTAAGAGCGGAGACAGGGCTGGACATCATGGCTCGGCAGGGTAGCCCTGGGTGTGTGAACGACCTCCAGATGGTGTCCGCGTCCAAGGCACGCAACATCATAGTTATGGATCCACAGTACGGCGAGCCAGAAGAGGTGTGTGGTATATACTTGTGACTTGCATTCAAAACGTGCCCGGTGAGCATTCAGTAGATTCCTTGGGAGTATTTCGTCAGCGAGCGATTAAATCGAACTGGCAAATTAGGATCTCCGTACCTAGGGCGCAACCTTGGCTTACGACACACTAGGAAAAACTTGTAGTAGTAGATTTAACAGTCTGACGATATCCCTTATCTTCAAAGTCATTCAGTGCCCCTTCTTCTCGCCTCGAACGAAACTGGGTCAACAACTCAGAAATCCCAGGGATGTACATGTAAACATCTCACCTCTTAAATAGTCTATCGATAAGTGAAACCTGCACATGTGAAACAAATCACTTGACAAACAAATCAAGGTACATATATGTTGAAATGCCTTCGAGAGTTGGAATACGCTTGTGGACGTTTGTGCTTGCTTCCGTGATGCACGCGCTTGTGGGGTTGCCTCTCCATTAGTTAATACCGTTTTGAGTTGGATTCCGATCTGGCGCAAACGTCACCGGCGGCACGTTCATGCGGGTTGCTGCCCACATCTCATTGGTTGATGAAGTAACACCAGTTTAATACTATGTGGTGTCTTCCCAAAAGCGCCCGGATAATGGAGGCAAGCAGATATCCATGTCCATGAAGCGGATTCTGAATCGAGGTGAGATCATCCAGTACCGTTATTGGTCGATGGTATTACCGTAGTGCATCCACACCGTTTTGGGGGACGGGGCATTTGAGGCAGAAATGGTTTTTTTGTTGTTGATATTTTCCCTCAAGTAGAGTTCCCTCAAGTAGGACCCATCGGGATAGGGCCGCAATGAAGGTGCGTGTGCACTACACTGTAGTACGTTCCGGAAGATACTGCTTACGTCTCGGAAAAACTTTTGCCGGCCCCCTGTGTATCACCTGTTCCAAGATCCGCTCCTTTTTCATGCTTATTTTTAGTTCCAGATTCTCGAAGATACCGGCACCGTGTCAACAAAAATGTTTCACATGAAAGAAACATACACTACTAAGTCAGAAACGATTGATTTGTTGGGCGTAAGCCAAAAAAACTCACCGGTTAGCCGTTTTAGTTAACGCGTTAATCATAATAACTAACGGTAAATTATTCTGGTTGATTGTGAACTATTTTGACTAACGGTAAGTTATTTTGGATTACCGTTAATTCTTTTAACTAACGGTTAATTGAGAATGATATATTTGTAATTAATGTGAGTAACGGTAAGCCACCAAAACTAACGGTAAATTATTTTGGCTTACGATAAATTTAAATGGCTAACGGTTAATTATTTTCACACCTACCGTATACATTAGTATTAAAAGTAACGTCGTATAATATTTTAACGTCGTATAATATTTTAAGATAAGTGTATAATACTAAATCATTAAATTTTAATCGTAATAATAGAACATTCGTTGAATGTTATCTTCTTGTCTTCGAGAGTGTATCATATTGAAACCAATCCATGAATCATGTATTAGTTTCCTCCGTTCAATAAAAAATATAGTACCGTAATGCCTCAATTAAACGCCCCCCTTCCCTCGAATAAGCGCCCTCCTCAAATATGCGCCCCCCGTTTTTCGCACAAATTTCAATTTCGAATAAGCGCCCCCCTTGAATGAGCGTCCCCTCTAGAAATTTAATAAGCATCCGGGCGCTTAATCGATGCATTACGGTAGTTTGAT
>JAULKQ010016049.1:0-10698 GCA_032356285.1 Smithsoniella earleae | reverse complement strand
TTTGCAAACAGCCCCAGCTTGGGGCAAAACCAGAACAGACCTAACTTTTGAATGAGTACCCTTCGGGGGCAAGGTCACCCTGGTAGAATGCTTATGTTGAACGATTGATCGGCTCCAATGAGCATGAGTGTCTCGATCATGTCACCGTTCTTGGTGAGACACATCTGCGCCGGGTGCTGAAAATGTATGTCGATTATTGCAATCGATCGAGAACACACTTTGCCTTAGGCAAAGAATCGCAGGTTTCGAGATTAATTCAGGACAACGGATCTATCGAATCCTTGTCTGTATTGGACGGGCTGCACCATATTTACGGCAGAATCGGGTAAATGATAGGGACGCACTACTATGCGTTGATCTTGCTGTATCCGGTGGCCCAATTGCAATTCTGGGATTTCACTGTCGCGAATTGCTAATTCGTCATGCCACTGACAATTGTATCAAATTGACAGCTGCATAAGTGCTTGATAGGTTCTTATGTTTGGAAGACCGTGCAGAGTTGAGTGAGTTTAAGTCGTCGATAAGCATTTTTTTACGTTTGGGGGGACCTCAGTTTAAAGGCGGACAATTCATTAGAGTAGTCGAATGGGTCTTTGAGTTTCGTTTTCGGCAAGAGTCGTAGGGGAAACCTAATATGTCTATCGTCCCGCCTTCTCAGTTAAAGCTTTGTGAGTTTAGAAAACTTGCAGGGTCGGTTTTGCCAATGCACCAAAGAATATCGACGGCGAGTCAGTTGTCCTGATTGAACGATTTCGGGCGGCATGCCTCATGCAGACTATTTTTCACTCGCTTTCGCGACCTTCCGGGAATCTGGAGGAGGGAAAAATGCCAAATAATTATACACGAAGTGTAATAGGCGGAGTTTCTGCCGCCGCTTTAAGTCTGGGTTTTGCCGTGCCAGTTCAAGCCCAGAATGAAACAACTGACGCCGCACGTGGACCGCTTACGGAATTGGTGGTTACCGGCATTGGTAGTCGCGGGAAACCGCGTACAGCGACGGAATCGCCGGTGGCAATAGATGCTCTGAATGTCGCCGATATCTTGTCAACAGGTACCACGGAAACTGGACGTATGCTGCAGGAGTTGGTGCCGTCCTTTAATTTCTCCAGTTCGTCGATTTCTGATGGGACGGATGCTCTAAGACCGGCGACGTTGCGAGGTCTTGGACCGGACCAAACTTTGGTTCTTATAAACGGAAAACGGCGCCACAAATCCGCGTTGATTCATGTCAACACGTCTGTCGGGCGCGGGACATCTGGCACAGACATCAATGCCATCCCACAAGCGGCTTTAAAAGGTGTGGAGGTTTTGCGCGACGGTGCATCGGCGCTTTACGGCTCTGACGCGATCGCAGGTGTGATCAATTTCCAACTCAAAGATTCCGAAGAAGCGGGAAATATTACTCTCTCCGGTGGCCAGACTTATGAAGAAGACGGTGCCACATTTACCGCGAGTATCAATAAGGGTTTTGCGATTGGAGACGATGGTTTCATAAATGTCTCCTATGAATATCGCGACCGCGAAGCAACAAACCGCGCTGGTCTTCAGGGCACTTGTCAATATCTGTGTACCGAAGCTCCAAACGGCGATCAGATTGCCGACCCGTCAACTTCAGCCCGCGAAGTTGCGTTTGATAGACAAAGCTTTCGGATTGGCGATGGGGACTCTGAACAGCATTTGGTGTTTGTCAATGCTGGGCACAAATTGAGCGATGATGCCGATTTCTATGCCTTTGGCAGTTATGGTTGGCGGGAGAACGAAGCCGGCGGCTTCTATCGCCGTGCCAATCAAGGCGAAAGAACCTTGTTGGCATTTTACCCTGATGGCTTCTTGCCACTTATCCGCCCGACCATTGAAGATAAATCGATTGCAGTTGGAATCGATTGGGACGTGACTTCATCATTTAATTTGGATACCAGCGTTTCTTACGGTTCAAACTCGTTCGAATTTGAAATTGCTGATTCCAACAATGTGTCATTGGGCTTAGCGTCGCCGACGGTATTCGATGCCGGCGAATTGGTCTTGTCGGAATTCAATGCCAATATCGATGGAATCTACAATGCTAATGAAAATATTACATTGGCTTTCGGTGCCGGTTGGCGCATGGAAGATTACGAAATCAACGCCGGCGAAGCCGCATCCTTTGCCGATGGTGGTTTCACAAATGTCGACACGGTGTATACGCCGCCTTTGTTTAGCCCCACAGCCGGCGCAGCTGGGGCGCAAGTTTTTCGAGGTTTTAGTCCCAGTAATGAGGTTGATGAAAGTCGCGATAGTTGGTCGGTATATGCCGAACTCACGGCCGATCTGTTGGACGGCCGGGTTAACACTCAGGCGGCCGTTCGGCACGAAGATTACGATGGATTTGGCGGTACCACCACATGGAAGTTGGCGGGCCTCGCTCGATTGGTCGAAGGCTTGAATTTGCGGGGTTCTGTGTCAACCGGATTCCGCGCACCTTCAATGCAGCAATTGTTCTTCAATTCGACGAGTACACAATTTGTAACCGTCGGCATGACAACAGTTGCTGAGGAACGCGGCACTTTCCGTAACGATAGTGCATTGGCGATTGGATTAGGTATTCCCACATTGAAGGAGGAGGAATCATTCAGTTGGGGTATCGGCTTTGTGGCTGAACCTGCGGATGGTCTCACCATCACGGTTGATTACTATTCTATCGACATTGATGACCGGATTATGATTTCTGGCTCGCAAGGTATTTCAGACGTGCCACCAGGCGCAGCGGCTATATATTCATCAGTAGGCGCAACATCTGGGCAATTCTTTATCAATGGAGTCGATACGGAGACCACAGGTGTGGACGTTGTGGCAACATATGCGACGCCTTGGGATGTCTTCGGTGGTCAAGTGACGCTTAATGCTTCGGCAAATTTTACCGAAACCGATGTCGTACGGGAACTGCCTGCCCCAGGTCTGTTGGCCGGGCTTGACCTCGTCACGGCGCAAGACATTTCCATTATTGAAGAATGGCAACCCGAAGACCGGATCAATGTGGGTGCGACTTGGAACAAGGGTCCCTGGACCGTTAATCTGCAAGGAAGTCGTTATGGTGAGTACACTGTTTGTGAAGGGGCTTGCGACGGTAGTGTTGATCTCACGCAAACGTTTGATTCCAAATGGGTGACCGACCTTCAAGTCGACTACGACTTTGAAAATGGCCTGAAATTGTCTGTCGGCGCGAACAATCTGTTCGATGAAACGCCGGACAAAAACCTGATTGGGCAATCTCGTGGCGGAGTAGTTCGCGATGCCATGGGCGGCTTGATCGTCGACAGCCCGGGTGTCTTTCAATTTTCTCGCCGCTCAGCCCCGTTCGGCTTCAACGGTGGCTATTACTACGCCCGGTTATCATGGGATTTCTAGCATAGAAGATCCCCTTGTCACAACGGCGGATGGTCCTTCTCGGCACCGTCCGCCGGTTTTTTGTCTGGCTGTCCTGGCCACTGTCTCAGCCAAAAAAATCGATTGTCCCTACCAGTAACTCGATTCCTAGGTAGCAGAACTAGAATCATTTCATACTGATCCAATGATTGGGATTTTGAAGCTTCTTTTCTATTGGGTCGGTGCTTTCTTTAGGTCTAACAAGCGGCTTAAAGTGGAGAACACATATCTAAGGTATCAGCTCGTCATCCTGAGACAAAATGCACTTCAGCAAATCACCTTGACAAATTGGGAACGTTTCGTATTCATTTGTCTTTATCGGCTCAAACCAACTGTTCTGCGATCCACACATATCGTTGATCCAAATGCCGTGTTGCGATGGCATTGAAATGGGTTTCGAGCTTACTGGCGCTGGAAGTCATTTAATCCTGGTGGCGGCGCACACATCGATGGAGAACGTCGTCGGCTCAATGGTGATATGCGTGTCGACATTCCTCTGTGTACAGCGCCCTGAGAGCGATATTCACAATTATCCATGTTATTCATCACGCTATTGCGAATGCATATGATGATTGCTAGTCCGGAACTGAAAGGAGCAAGGCGTGCGAAAGTTACTCCCGATATTTTCGATGTTGGTTTTATCCATGACGGGATGCGATCAATCGCAAGTAGGCAAATCAAGTCTTCCTGAAGGGATTTTCCAACTTGTTGTGCGTGGCGACGAAGTTTCGTGGGTGCCGTGTCCAACAAATTTGCCCCCAGGATGTGAAATTGCTGTCCTAGAAGGATCCCCTCAGACACCTGATCTATTTTCGGTTCGCTTCAGGCTAAAGCGGGGCTTTGTTATGCCACCTCATACACATCCCAAAGAGGAACGTGTAACCGTTTTGGGCGGCCGAGTGTCTGTTGCATTTGGACTTGGTGCAACGCAAGAAGAGGCCAAATCATTTGGTCCAGGCGACTATTATGTAAATGCGCGTGATGCGGTTCATACGGTTTGGGCGGAAGAAGCATCAGTAATACAGGTTACAGGATTTGGTCCGTGGGAGGCGCATTTTGTTGATTCAGAAAATTCGATCGAGCAACGCAGATAAAAACTGGATAGTCGAATGGTGATCGATGGTGATCGGTGGAGATGTTGCCTGTTCTCCCAGCCCATAACTCAATTCCTGGATAGAAGAGTTAGAATCGCGTCATGCTGGTCCTGCGATTGGGATGTTGAAGTTCCTAGTGTACTGCCCAGTACGTTGACGAGTGGCTTAAAGTGGAGAGCACATATCTGAGGCGTTAATTGGGTATTCTGAGACGAAAAGCCCCACGAAAGATTACGCTGACAAACTGAGAATGCTCTATATTTGTTTGTCTCTTATCGTCTAAGGCCCAGTGTTCTACCATCCACAAATATCGTTGATCCGAAGACCGTATTGCGTTGGCATCGAAACGGATTCCGAACCTATTGGCGCTGGAAGTCTTTCAATCCAGGTGGCCGTCTACACATTGATGGAGAATTTCGCCGGCTTATTCGTGAGATGAGTGTCGACAATCCGTTGTGGGGGGCCAAGGATACACGGCGAATTAATCAAGCTGGGTTTTGATGTTCCCCAATCGACTGTCGCGAACGACATGATCAAAGGCATCAAGCCTCCATCACAGTCTTGGAAAACCTTCCTCAAAAACCATGCTGATGGCATCGCTGCGGCTGATTTGCTGGTTATTCCAAGTCTTAGTTTCAAGCTGCTCTACTGTCTGGTGATTATTCGTCATGGAACAGGGCGCTTGCTTCTTTTCGGAGTGACACAGCACCCAACTGCCGACTGGATCGCGCAACAAATCAAAGAAGCGTTTCCTTGGGATCAATCTCCCCGGTATTAGATCAGAGAGAATGATGGTGTCTATGGATACGCAGTCACCAGATGTATTCAGTCAATGGGTATCCGCGACAGGCCGACAGCATTCAGGTCTCCTTGGCAAAATACATATGTCGAGTGAGTGATTGGCTCTATTCGCCGTGAATGCCTTGATCATGTCATTGTGCTTGGAGAAGGCCATCTTCGTCGAGTGATGAAGCAGTACGTCGAATACTATATCGATCTCGAACGCATTTATCGCTGGGTAAAGATTCGCCGGTTTCGAGGCCAGTTCAGCACGATGGAGCTTTCAGAGCCTTGCCTGTCCTAGGCGGATTGCATCATCGATACTGTAGAATCGAGTAATTAGTAGGGACAACCAAATTGACGATTATTCACATTGGCTATAAGCCGCAACTGTGTTGGATACGATCCACCCTGAATTGTATTGTTCTTTGGTTGTCATCCACTTCTCTTCAATAGCGTTACCTGCGCATTCGCAGACCGGTTCAGATTTCCCGTTCTTAAGGCAATCTTTCCTTGTTCTCTCGTTGAGCCCGCTGCCATCGCGGCAGAATCCATCACTTGATATGGCCCCCATCACGGCTTCGTCCTGAAAGCCCGGTCCCGGATTTTCCATTTCAGCAATTCGCTGTTTCGCGGAAGCAATCCTCCGCTCGATATCTGCGATTGTTTTTGGAATTGAGTTTGATTTCTGTCTTTCCTTTTCAAGCTCCTCCTCATTTGAGGCTAATCGCATTCTTTCACGATTAATCAATCCAGCATTAGCCTTGACGTTCGCAGCAGCCATTTTTGCACGATATTCATCAGCGCGCCCTGCAAAACACGCGCAGTCATAGATGCCGGTCATTACGTAGTCAGCGTTACATTTCTGGTAGTAGGAATCTTTTGGTTCAAGCGCGGTCTCCATTTTGGGTGGTTCGACTATTTCCGCTTGAGCAACTGCTTCAGATGCCGCGATAGAATCACCAGCTGCATTGAGCACTGTTGCAGGATTTGTTGGCTCTGAGTCATCATTGTTCGTATTTTTGGAGCCACTGGTTTCGGTTGACTCTTTCTGAATCGGCTCTACAACCGCCGCCTTAATGTCGGGGGATGGCATCCCTATGGGTAGTCGAACTACCCTTAGTGTTTTTGTGCCTGGCCGCCAGATCGTCAAAGTGGGTCTAGAGCCCAAGCTAAACATCTGTGTCTCCAGAATACTTTGAAGGCCAGCCGTCGACGCGCTGTCTACAATAACATCCCCAGTCCTTAATCCAATAGAATGGGCAGGACCGGGGATTAGGAGTTTTTCTATTCGTGCAGCGCCGTTGACCACCCCAAGTTCGGGCACATTCAGCTTACGGGACTGATTCAGCGTCGCGCCGATCAGAAGTTGTGGATATGGTGTCTCGGCTAGAAGCGGATTCTTTTCCATTCTCGTTTCACATATTTTCCTTGCCGTCGAGACAGCGGCTTCTCGTTCTTCTGTTTGAAGGCCGTTTTTTACAGGCGCTGCGCGCACAAACTCCTGAGCTTCGCAAACGCATGAATAACGATGGCCTCCATTTCTTTTGACGCAATTGTTAAACAAGCGCGTTTCTTCAAACATGGCCTGACCGTTGAAATGCGGATATTCTTCGGTTCCAACTATGTCAATGGGCATGGACACTTCGACCTGCCTCTCCGGGAAGTCGAATACGATGTTAAGAGTCTGACCCGATAAGAGACTCTCAACGATCGTTCTGTAAATATCATTACCGATTCTGATTGGTTTGCCGCCTTGCTTATATTCAAACCGATAAACATCGTTCCCATCAACATTGATGTTGATGGATCCATTGCGCTCATAAGGTACGTCGGTGGCGACAAGAAACCGATAGTCATAATCTCGTCCGTTCACCGGGCTGGGGTCTCTTTTTGCCTCGATGCGTACGTTTCCGAACGGAGATTGAGTAAACGCCTCTGGGTCGTGAACGACAGATTCCAACTCGATTTCATTCCCCAGCGGTTTGCGTCTATAAACTAACCATCCGACTTGTTCTTCTGACAATATGATCTTTGGTAGTTTTCCTGAACCCAAATTCATCTGAGGCCGGCTTTCTTCAGGCGTATTTGAAACTGGTGCGGCCTGTGGCATTGATTGAGCAGTATAAGTCAATTCGGAAAGCTGCCACGAGTTTGATTGCGCCACGTTTGCGCGCAATATCTCCTTCTGATTTGAGTAACCCACGAAAGCGATTTCGGTCGTCTCCGGACATTCAAAGCTCAAAGCGATCCGTACGAGTCCGACCATCTTTGACAGGCCTTCGACGTTTGATTTGAATGCGTCTGATTGATTGGAATCTATCCGCACATTGACGGATTCAGAGCACGAGAAGGGATCATCTACCGAAGCTGTAAAGTTTTCGTGCTCTCCAAGCACCCGCGCTTCGACCGTCGTCGACACACAAATTCCCATCAGTAAATACGCGATTAGGCATCTTAGAGTTGCCGAACAGCACGACATAACAGCTCCTCAATGTTCAGGTTTGACTACATTAAAGAATTGCAAAGCAATGTGGTCATTGCAACCGAAAATGGTGGGTGTATAGTTCCATTTCGTATTTCACCATTCAACTCTTATAACGAGTGAATTTCAAGAGGGTTCAAATGAATAAGTATCGTATACCGGCTTTCCTGGTCTTTCTGACCGCTCTCTGTGTTGCGCCTGCTCAGGCGCAATTTATGGATATGCTCAAGAACAAGACAAAGGACGCGGCAAAGAAAATAGGTATTGAAAAAACCCAAGATGTTGTGGGCATTAATCTGCCTTGCAAGGCCGCCGGTAATACTGACTATTTGACCTATTGCCTACAGCAGTCGCTGAGCTCAGCGATTGTGAATGACTTCGCAGGTATGCTGTCCGGCGATGATGTTGAAACACATCAATCGAGCGTCTTGGACGCGATTTACAAAGGTGAGGATCAGAGCTGGGAGAACCCAGAGACGGGAGCTTCCGGGCAGGCCACGGTTACCAAAGAAAAAACCAAAACAAAGAAAACAGAAGTTGTTGTTTTGAAAGATAAAGTGGAGACTGTTCCACCGCTTGACCTTATCGGTGAAAATTATACGGCGAAATCGGGCACGAATGTCCGTGGCGGGCCGGGGACCGATTATAAGGTCGTGGGTCAGTTGCTAAACAGTGAAGTTGTAAATGTCGTCGGCCAGGTGCAAAACTCTGATTGGTTTATGATCAGTCAGGGCGGGGTGGGCAGTGGATTTGTGCTGGAATCTTCTCCTAAGGCCGTGGCAACCAACACAGCACAACCCGCCGGAGACCTGGCCGAAGTCAAAACCGATGCCACGCAAACTTGCAAGACAATCGAGCAGACAGTAGTTCTGGAAGACGGCGAAGAGAAGACGGAAAAGATCAAAGCGTGCCAAGGGCCCAACGGCTGGGAAATAGCATAGACCTTAAGGAACAACTCGGTGAGTATATGTTTCTCTGTAAAATTCATCATTTGAGTTTGGGTGTGTCATGAGCATGTTGCGGCTTGCGACGTTGCTGTTTGTTTCCGGTGTTTTGACATTTGGTGACGCAGGTGTTTCTGCTCTTTTGGCAAATGAGAGGAGCCAGTGTCGCGCCGGCTATGTCCCTTCTAAGAACACTTACTCGACATGCCGTGCAAAATTTATAAATATTTGCGGTTGTGAGTGCAGAGATGTTGAAGGCACAGAAAATTTGGTTTGTAGAGCTGAATGTCATGAGAAGGCTATCTGTGACACCTGCCTGAGATATTCAATATCTAGTTTAGAGACAGACGAATCTAATTTGTCAATCGCACTCTGCGATGTTTCCACAAGGCTTCTGGAGAACTTAGAGCTAATGAAGAGTTTAAAGGGCAAGACTGGAAGTGAAGAATTTAGCCAGTGTCAAGCCGAAGTCGTTAGAAAAAACTTGTTGTTCACTAGTGAACAGGATTCTCTGTCAACACAGTTGGATAGTAGATTTAGGTTGGTGAATGCTGCGTTCGAAGTTTGGGAGTGTGCCGTTTCCTCCTATGGTCAACTGTACAAAGAAAAGAACGAGATCATTTTTGAACATACCGAGAATCGACGGCAGTTTTGGCGCCTGTCATCGAGGTTGGATTATATCAACCGATACAAACGAGATTATACAGCGGCAGGTCAAGAGATAGCTGGTTGTACTCTCCAAGACAGAAGTGACCTGGCTATTTGTGGGGCGCATAAAAAAATCAACGACTTCTTAAAGTATGAGGCCAAATTCGAGTAACGACGAATGACCATACCCAGTCCCTTGTGCCTAACCATAACTCGATTCCTAGATAGCATAGTAGAATCGCTCCATACTGATCCTATTATTGGGATCTTGGAACTCTGTCTCCAAACTTCGGCAGTGACCACCGAACTTGGATAGTGATTGTGCTTAGGTGAGTAACGCAAGTTTCGCTCGCTGCATTGGACTAGCGCGGACAACGTTTGCTGTCAGTGACCTTGCCCCTAGATTCGTAGTACGGAGTTGGGTCTATAGGTTGTTGTTTGCATTCAATTATTCTGACCGACCGTCGCCGTGTGTAGGAAATGTGTAACTTTCAAGAGTGGAACGGTTCCACTTTCAACGGTGGTCATTGACTGACCAACAACAGTAAGATTGCTTTGATAGAATGCCTGTGTTGAAGGGATGATTGTTTCGATTCGACGCGCATGCCTGGAACACTTCATTGTTCTAGGTGGATTGCATCATCGATACTGCAGAATCGAGTGATTGATAGGGGCAAGGGACAGGGTCAGCTTTGTGGCCATTGGCGCCTCGCGGAGCATTCTTCTAGCCAAATCGCCGCCCATATCACAGTGGCTTGCTTGTATCTGCCTCCCAGACTCCCCATCTAATACACTATCCTTTCGGTTTTCGTCCTGAATGACCCTGAGATTAGCGACAGTTGGCACCAGAACGCCAGAGATCAAGCCGTATTTGTTGAATCCTTGGCGACGACGGTCATCTTCTGGACACGTCAGTTTGGAGAGATGGAATGACTTTGCGCCTCGAATATAAACTCGGACAGTCCGAGTTTAACGACTTTCTGTTCGCTGTGGTTGGCGAGGAAGAAAATGGACAAGAAATCACCGTGCTCTCCGCCTTCTCACGGCTGGACCTTGATCCATGGGGTGAGGCTGCACGCTTGTCATCTTTGTCGAAGGTGGCTGCGACCGAGTCTCTGATGGGCACGATTGCAACTCTGCCTGACGGCAATTGGCAGCCCTCTGACCTTAAGTCCATCGCTACGCGGTTGATCGCCAGTTTACCCAAAGCCCGGTCGCTGGCTGTGAAGTCCGGCATTGACCACAAAGTCCGGGATCTGTCCATCAAAGGTTGCGGATTCAATTGATCGCTGCAACACATTGATTGAATCTTTCAGCTGGTGTTTCGTATTGCAAGGTCTTTCTG
>JAULKQ010016027.1:0-10712 GCA_032356285.1 Smithsoniella earleae | reverse complement strand
TTTTAGGGACACAGTTGATGTCGGACCAATCTTCCCAAATGTTTCAGGTATATCCCCCTGGCTTTGTAAATTTAGAGAGGTTCACATGAAAGCACCTGTTTCGGCAGGCATGCTCCACAGCACGCGCAGTGGTGGGGATGTGACTGTGCATCGTGGTTACGCATGTTCATGGAAGGAGTTGGCTTGTAGTCGTATATCAATCTGTAGACCGATCTGTGCGCACCCCTGTGGCAGTCTTACAAATAGGAGGAGCCCACCCAAACCAAAATTAAAACCACAAAGAGGCCTGGCCTTTTTCCAGGCCCCTAGTAACCACTCATGCAAATATCCCGGCTATTTTTGACACTGGGTGTGATTCACGTAACGCATCTGTCACATAAAAGAATGGAATCGTGCCCATCGTCACAGAGCATGTGAAAGCACAACACAATGGTGGGGCGTTACTTGTCTGCATGAGCGGCTACCAGGACAGGAAGAATCAAATTGGTTAAAAAAAGCAGTCCAATGGAATCAGTACTGAAATCGAAGAACCCATGGCTTCGCACTTGGCTTCTCCAGATATGACTGCTTCAGCACTCACAGGATCAGCATGGATATGCGACAAGAGTGTTTGAAAAGCATCGACTCGTTCACTTGAAATCGACATGGATAGCTCATGCTCGGACAACTCCAGTTCCAGAAACACTTGAAACTTTAAACCTGGGACTTGTTTCGCGTTGATGCTCTCATTGTCGGCGTTTTTCGGTTTAACTGCGCTGTTTCCAGATGTTGGTGAAGCGCCAAACCCTTTCGGATTTAATTGTCTGAGATCTTACTGTGTCGGTCATATAGTGTACTCTTGAGTGACCTCGCACGCACTCTCAACACTCCCCTGCAATCAAGAGACCACTCCTTTCTGCTCTTAGTGCCTCCATGGGCAGTTTCGCGCCATGGAAAGTTCCATCCTGGACTCGCACTCACCAGGACTCGAACCTAGAACCAGTGACTGTTTTGCTGCACAACAATCACAAAGCACCATGCTTCAGCTCAAGTCCGTCGACAAATGGAAACCCGATGTATCCAAATTCAGACAATGGCAAGTTTATGTTAACTAATTCAGCCCTAGCTACCTTGTCCACTATTACAAAGGTAGACTAGTGTCACACAGACTTGCGGTAGTCACCGTCACAATGACTGAACAGTAAGTTCGGGATATGTTGAATCTAATAAAGGATCTGTTGCACCAACAGTTCACTCCTATGCTTATGTGCCTTGTCTCAGTGATTCAACTCAGTCCCTGACACCACTTGAGATCTGATAGGCTGTTCAGAATCGTTCCGGCAACCTCGGCACACTTCCAGAGAGTCAATAACTTCTACCACATTGAAGAGCGGATGTCTGGAACGAATTCGATGGCGGACAAGAACCTTTCGACTATCCCAGTGAAGCAGATGAAAAGCGTAAAGTGAAAGAATTGATGTTTTGTTCTACAGGTAATACTCACTGTTGTAATATAGTGTTTGCTTGACGCTCACTCTGGAATCGTTCGCTTGCATGCCGACCAGAGAAGCACGAGGTGGAATTAGAACAATAAATTGAATTACAGAATTGATGTTTTGTTCTACTCTTGAGTGACCTCGCACGCACTCGCAACACCAGGTGCTGCGACGTTCGGAAGGGGCACCAGCCGGCACAGCTGTACCAGAGCTGTACTCCCAGGAAAGAGTGATACCACTCCTACAATAGAGCAGCTTGCAAGCTCGCTGGCCGGTGATAAAACGACAGTACTTCGCCTGCGAATGGACAAGTATGGAAGTCATCATCGATTTTCTCATCGTGTCGCGTTCATTCGTTTCAAAATTGAATTGTATTGAAATCGTTAATATACTTTCGCTCCAAGTCGTCGCCAAGCCCACAATTTTTGGGGTACGGGTGAAGTCAAAATGAACTGGCTGTATCCCTGCTTTGGCGGCCATTTTTGCAGGTTTTTCTAGAGACAGGCGCTGGAAGTACCTGTTACTTCTTCGACCGCATATGGTCTACGGCGTTAGAATATCAAAGGGATGTACTAGTGGTAAATGAACCTAAGGTGTCCCTGATAACCCCCGTGGCACACCATTTTACACATACCCGATCCACGGCCCCTGCCACCACTGTGCAGACGCACGGTACCTACTTTCGACAACTCAATACATTATACAACCTATCGTATTGTATTGTCCTGAGTAACGTATCGTTGCAATTGGAGTTTGACTGTATAACGCGTTGGATGCCGGCCTAACTGTTCCTGGCTGGCCCAGACGCCTGGAAAGTGATCACGAACTGACAAGCAGCACCAAAACAGTAGTTACATGTGCAGGGTATCAATTCGATCTTTATCAGCAGTGGTATCCACGCACAAGACATCACCCAAGGCCAGTGTAGCGACATAACGGAAGATATGTTCCATAACTTCGTGTCTCGAGGCGGATTTGGAGCAGTTCATGCGCCTGCGTTCGCTATGGATAGCTTGAAATGGTAGCATTTACCTGGTAATGGCTTTTATCTGCTAGCTTTTCACGATTTTAGATCTTTTGTTTCCGCAGCAGTCCCGGGTTGAAATCTTTTGCTCCTGCTTGCACGTGCCTTCCATCGAGCATCCTTGTAACTTAGTGCTCTCTCAGTCTGAAAATCGGTTGCTTTGCTTGACCTGGGCATCGTATACTCATAAGAATGTGCTGATTTTGAGTGACTGCACTTCAAATCCGATGGTGAGCACTTGCGTGTCCAGTGCGCATTTGAACTCCTTGCATGCCGTTTACCAACGTAGGCAATAAAGGCGAGTCCATGATGCTTCGTGTCATCATGGCGATCCGCTTGATTCCGTGCCCTCCTGTGCTCTTGAATATCCCTCTTCTGTTGGATATTTCCCGATATATTGCACCTGTATCACGCCCATGTTTGAATGAGGTTGTGTTGGGGTATGAGAGCCATTCAGCTTGGTATGAGACATCGCATGGCGGGGGTCTTGCCCCCTGTAGCCACATGAATATGCTGCTTCACGTGCAGCATATACACAGCTCCTGTGCACACAGGGTGATGAACACTGAGCCAGGTGCTCCTGCTCAGCCGAAAGATGCTTCTGTCCCCAAACTGCCTCTGAGATAGGGCAAGGAGCTGTGAATTCGAGCAACGATAGTTGTTAAGTACACGGATAGATACCGAGGGCAGATCTTCGTGATCTGCATGAGTGGCTACCAGAGTGAGTGCCACGGGCATAGACACAGACTCCTGAAGTCTTGACGTTACACATTCTACCCATTGCTCTAACCGGAGCTCCTTATTGTAAGTAGAACCAGATTAATGCAAGGTACTCTCAGCAGTATGTTTGGACATTAATCCCGTAGCCATTACACATGACACAAAGACAATGCGAATGGCTACACATTTAACTACCAGAACAGAAAGCAACAGCTCGTGCTCGCAAGTCACAAAGAAGCAGCTTGAATCATTCTATGCCACTAGTGGTCACATATGCATGCACGTATTGTGCATCCAAAGCCTCGGAGTGTCATATGCTGGTTGGTGATGCCAGTTGCAATTGGCGACTTGTAGCACCGACATGCCAACACAAGAGCACCGGCACGATGCAAATATCTTGGCAAAGACTCGCAACTCGTGTCGAAAAGCAACCTTTTGTACAATGGATGGCCCATCGACAACCATTACTTGATATGACACACTGCACTCAACAGACGAAGCAGCTTCAACAAGTGCTCGAACACCAATGAAAGTCGAGTCTCTGAACTAGCAACAAGCACGGCAACCGCCGGCGCCTGCAATAGAACATGGACAAAAGAGCCTTTCAAAACCAACTATTATTCCACTTACATGATGATTCGACTGTAAGATGATTGATCAGGTACGGTACATTCACGCTTGAAAATTATGTTAGCTACACCGCTGTATTTGTACGCTGGAATAAGAGGTGAAAATTTCAAGTTTAGCACTCATCGACGCCCAGAAAAGCAAGGAGATAACTGCAGTGCCAAAACACAGAAGAGGTTCCGAATACTTGCATATGTGCAAGCGTGGGCAATTTCCTGTAGCAAACCATCGTTCAAGCCTTCCGAACAGGAAGAGCGTCCTCCTGTGCATACAGCAGCGTACACAGAGCATGTATATATGCGGGCTAGAAGTTTGTCAATATATACAATCCTTCACAATAGCTGAACAACTGGAAATTCTGAGCTGGGAGAGCAAGGTATTGTCCTCCGCATTCATTCGCACCGCAGCCAGAGGTGGTACACATGCTCACAGGGCATTCACAAACAGCTGACTGCGTCATAGTCCAGCGTGTCTATACGGTACTGCGCAAGTGACGCTGCAGAATTTTCAACTCTCGCTTCCGAACCTTCCTTTGCCCGATGTGCCGTATTTCAAGCTTCCGGATTTTCGCAAGGGAGTCGGGCCTGGACAGGTTCAACGGACAAGAGTTGTATTGGATTCTGAGCATAACAGATCACATGTCCTGACACAATACCTATGAAAGCAGTGGAACAGTTATACCGTATATCTAGAGAGCTTTCGGGTGCCAGTTTAAGCGATGTGCTATCTCGAAGGAACAGTGCTACTGCGCCGCGTCCGCGCGAAATCTGTCGCCCCCATGCAATGGCTATCAACCCTCCTTTGCTGACCCCGGGGTTGCTAATCCCGGGTTTTAGCTTCGGTTTTAGCCTCCCTTTTGGGAGAAAAGCACCAGTAATCGTTGGATAAAATTACCCGCCCCGCCGTCCTCCACGCTTGATTCGACAACGCTGGGAATTGGTGCTATTTGAGATAAGCGAGGAGTAATGTGTCACAGTACGAGATGCTGCAGGCTTTGACCCATCCTTCAGGGGGAGGGGTGCTCTAATATTCTACCGTCTTGAAGATGACGGTTAAATGAAGATGATGGTTAAAAGATGCGGTGACTGGGCCATGCATGCACGTGTTTTCTGGCTATGTAAGTGATCAGGGTCGGTACCAGTGGTTGCAGCTTTCTTCACGTAGCCGTTGAACACCTGGCAGCCTTCATGCTTGACTAATCTGGCTAATTGTGCTCCACTCATAACTTCGATGGTCGTCTGCGGGTTCCTGGGGACTTTGGAATGGCGTAGATTAGCCTTTACCTTCTGCTTTCCTTAGCGTGTGTTGACTGAAACAGAGATCCATATATATTGATGTATTGATATATATCTATACGTACAGCCGCATATAATCCTTGAGGGCCCCCGTAACTCTCCCCCGTGTTCTCCGAGCCCACGAAGAAGAACAAAAAGAGGCTTTCCACCACCGCGGCGGCGGATTCCGACGACGCGCCGCTTGCGCGCGACCCTCTTGAGAGTGCGTGCGAGGTCACTCAAGAGTACAATATGTAACCGACAACGTAAGATCTGCTCTTCATTGATCAGCCCTTGGCTCGCGTGTTTCAAAGTACATGACATTGAGAGAAACTGCACCCCCTGTGTTCTCGGGCTCGGCATCGTTCACGTAGATTGGATTCATAATTTGATTTACAGCTGACCATTGCGACTTTGTGATAACAATTGCAAGTAATGCTGCAGCTGACGAACAAAATTCGGGTTCACAACAGCAGCAGTACTCTGGCTTCCGAGATTTCCCGCTTGGGGATTTGCAGAAGTTACACTCTGGGAACAAAAATCATGCAGTGTAGCTAATGGAGGAGCCGATGTGCAATTTGATGCCTCATCTACGAAGGACATAGATCTTGAACTGGCACCAACAGAGTGCAGCGTGTCAAATGACTCTCGTCCACGACACATTGTCACTACGCATCACTGCATTACAGGCAAGCAACTCTGTGTGCGTAGAATATAGCTCAGAACGGGCGTGGAGATTGCCAAACCAGCACACACGCTAAAGCATGGGCAGGCAGCAGGGAGGGTTACCGCACGTTGCATAGCTCCAAAAGAAAAAGCTGGTTCATCTTGTGCTATTTTTTCAGAGTGTGAGAACACCGCAGAAGTCTCTAGGCCAAGAAGTGCACGCCAATGCACGCGCACATTGGAAGGCATCATAGCTTCGTTCTGATCTTGAATCGGAAGAATCAGAGTAAATGGTCAAGATCTGTTGAGAGTGCTGTTGAGATGATGTGCCAACATGTTCACAGGTGAGCAATGTACTTTGTATCGATCATTCTGTAAACGCATCGTCTTTGTCGATTCAAGGATAACAAGTGTGTGCTATGTTGTATGTTAGTGTGCAACAAGGTCATAGATCATCAATCTATACAAGCCTAACTTGATTAATCAATGATCTATGACCTTGTTGCACACTAACATACAACATGATAAGCCCACACGGTACACTCTTGTTGCCCTGCACAAGGTTTCTACCTGTCAGCATTTACTCCAGTGCCATCTTTAGTACCCCTAGTTTTGGACAACCTCACCTTGGATCAACATAGACAATGTGACCCACACTTGTAGCCCCTCTGGACACTCCCTCCATGCCTCGGGAGCTCTGCCCATTCTTGACATAGCACTTGGACACCCAGCATGGATCGTACCACAGACCCGACACACGCCAAGCCCCCAGCCCCAGCACACAGTATGCACGCAATGTCCGATGTGTACATAATGCCATAAGTGGTATACAAACCACATTCCCACATGATCTTGCTTTTCTCGCACCGTAATAGCAGGCCAGCGGCGCTTGCACCATTTGAGCGGCGGTTTCAACGGAACCAATCGTTCATCTGACCCACTTCTCGATCATTAGAAATCCATGCATGCGCAACGATTCACAGCGACAGTGGTATCTGTTGTATGCAGAGCCTGTTCCTGGTCAAAAAATGTTATCAGTCAAGCTTTTGGGCGCACAGGTGCGCTCGCGACGTGGCCGCGGCAGTGCTTCATAAGGGATCTCTGCGTAGGTGACTTTTTAAGGTATTCTTCAAGTTACTTAGGCTGAATAAATTTCCAAATTCATGGTATGCAATCTGCGGCCTATTTACCGCCTTGTGCATAGTAAGGAAAGGTTTGTGATGCGTTGGCCAAGGATCGGTGCGGTCCGATCACCTTGGCCAAGGATCGGGGTGCCCACGACCTGCCTGTCAGTGTTGGGCATTGGTGGCATGTTTATTCGTCAAACACGTACGTTGCAGCTGTATGCTCAAGCCGCGGTCGCACAATTGTACCACATTGATTTCGAAGCCGACCTACAAGAGCATTGTGAGGCCTGGCATCCGTCAAAAGGGAACATCGCGAAGACATGGCTCCCGCAGGAGACGATCTCAACGCAGCTAAGCGCCGAATATGCGCACAGCTGGATGAATTCGAAACTGAAAACCTCCTTCTCAACGAGTACAAGTCTCTGGGCGCCTCCGATCGGCAAATTGGAGGTACTATCTATCCCTGTCTGGCGCTTGTACACGTTGCCTCTCTTCCAACAACTTGGTTCAGCTTGCAGTGACAATGCAGCGAGCAAATCCCACTTTCTTCCCTCAAGAGCATCCTTTTGCTTGTCGTGCGAATAACCAAGTGCTCCCGAATAATTGAAGTCTGGCATGTAGGTGAAGCAATCGTGCAGTTTTGTGTCAAAGGCAGCAGAAACTATGCTATAAAATTCTTCTTGAACAGACAGTCCTATGAGAAAGAGATCGCACTGTACAAGCATCTGGACTTTTATTTGCACTTGCCGAAGTTGTTCGGGGATTCAGCAAACGAAGATAATGTGCACGTAACCCCGAGCAACAAGCCGCTTCCCCCATACATAGTTATGGAGAGGGGAGAGCCGTTGTCGCTTCAGCAGGGGCGATGGTGTGCTGACAGCTTCTCCATGTTGCAGGTGCTGCACTGCCTGCCCATCTGCAACGTCAATCAGCACGAGCAGAGGAGTCATTCCAAGCTGACACGTCAACCCCTTCTTGTATACATTCCGCGAACTAGGTTCTTATTTCCAGCCCGTAAATATTCCGGGTCCACACGATAAGTCCGCCCTTGGCTGCTTGTTTAGGTGGTGCTGCCACTTGTTCAGACGCGCTGAGCTGAGATACGAGCCAACTATTAAAGTAAAACATATTCTATACCCATGTTGGGTGCTTGGTGATGTACGGTGACTTCAACGCACCGTGCCGACAGAAACAGGGGCTCACAACGTAACGGCGAAAATCGACGCTTCAGGGCGACAGCGATCGTCATGACAGCAAAGTATGCAACCTGGAACATGAGGGTCTTCCTTTGCTGTCGATTGGCTGGACTGGCCCAAGCATCTGCTCACCGTCGTGGCACTCCGCGCTTTGTGTGCGTCAAGCATCGCACTATTCAACATCGTAAGCGGAAGTGTTTGTATCAACAACTGGAACAATCTTTTGATTTGCATGAAAGGAGTGTGCTGTTTCACAAGTGGGAAGTTGCACATCGTTTGAAACATCTGGACGCTCGCTCCCTTTGTGGCAGGTGGGCAGCGCCACCTGCTTGACGAATTGCGCTGATTGCTATTGAAAGTCATTTTCCCGGGTGTATCAACAAACTAATAGCTTGATAATAGCAAGTAGTTCTGCACAGGCCCGAACGGCTGTCTGGACTGAGCAAGCTCATCCCAAAGTCACACTTATAACTGAACTTTAGTGCCTGGACATGTGGAGCAGTTTCCTTCCATATGAAGGCCGAGGCAGCATCTTTGAACACATCGCTGTTTTGTACACTAGGAAGCAGGGTGTACAGCTGACAAACACATCCTCTTCATGCGTGCGTTGAGTGGCTGGCAAGGTACGTGACTGCAAGACTGATGGTAGATGGAAACATCCCCCCACGTTAAGTCATGAGTCACAGGTCATTACAAGTGGACCGAGTTGCGTCGGACTATTGGACCATAACTACTGCAGCTTGCCAGAGCTGTTTGCAAGTGTTTGTATGATCATCTGGCCCTTTGTGTGTGAACGGGACCGTAAACAACCTTGCATGGTGAATTATATCCAATGTTCTAGCCCTCAGGCAACCCAACCATGTACTGGTGCTTGTTGCCCTGTAACACCTGCTGAGACATCCCCTTTGTACTTTGTACTGTACACTGGGACTTGAGCGCAAGCACAAGAAGCATGTGCACATGCAGGCCATTGGTCACATAGCCCAGGGTATTCATGGGCTGCACCGCTGTGGCTACGTGCACAGGGATCTGAAGCCTGAGAATATTCTTTGGAGTGAAAATCAACATCAGTGGATGCTGATTGATTTTGGGCTGGCTGCTGAAGTGGGGACGACGGTGGCTCCGAGCATGTCTGTGAGCTATGCTGCACCAGAGACTATGACGGCTTTCATCAAGCAGGAGCGTATGGAGTGCACCAAAGCCATCGACTCCTGGGCCTTGGGAGTGACTGTGTTTGAGCTGCTCACTGGCTGTGAACGAATGCCAGAGAGCAAGGTGAGGACACACTTGCATGCAGCTGAGTAGGGCGAGCTCACTTGGAGCACTGGTGGCAGTTGTCATGCAATGTCTCTAACCATTCAATGTTTCAGAAACTTTTTGCATCAACTGATGATGAGTTACAATAGAGAAGCTTGTGAACTCAGTTTAAGGTGTTTGTCACAGTGTGTACATGATGAGGACACGTCCACACTTGTGTTGTGCACAATTGTGGTGCACTATGTACTTTCATGGCTGAAAGCGATCAATTGTTGATAACCAGTTCAAATGGCTCTAGAATAGCATTCTTGATGGGGAGTAATGAAACGCTGAAGGCTGTGCTACGGGTTTTGAGGCCTTGACTGTTACAGTTTGTACACAACTGCGTGACCTAGGGCTATAATAAATGCACCTACAGAGAAACTGCCCGAGGTACAGGCACGGAGGCTCCTGTCAACAGAGTATGTCTTTGGGGAGTCAGAGCTGCCCTGGGAAGGGTCGGAGCTGAAGCAGTGGGAGAGAAGCCTGGGGAAGATGCAGGAGCCACTGCTTTCCCTTTTGCACAGAGACCCTGGCCACAGGGCTTCCCCCTCTGCGTTCTTTGCACAAGTCAAGAGACGCTTCCTCCCCTGCCTCACAGCCTCGCAAACTGAAGTTTTGGATGATATCAACTTCAAGAAAAGGTACGCAGATTTCATCAAGGGAAGAGCAGTGTCAATTTCCTTGCCTTCCCATGCTGACAGCTGCTACATGTGCAGGATGATAAAGCAGGCCCCCCAGCCCTCCCCTCGCCTCTTCGGGGGCCACTCTGGTGAGGTCAGGAGTGTTGCCTGGAGCCCTGATGGTGCCACAGTAGCCACTGCCTCTGGTGACAACACTGCCATTCTGTGGGATGTGGTGTCAAGAAGAATCATCCACATCCTGAGAGGGCATTCAGGCCACGTCAACTGTGTTGCCTGGTGCTCACACGGTTCACGCCTGGCCACTGCTGCTGATGACTACACTGCAAGGGTGTGGGATGCTGCAACAGGCACTACTTTGACCATTCTCCGGTGGTATTCCAATACACGTGCCACAAGTGTTGCCTGGAGCCCAGACAGGACCATGATAGTCACTGCCTGCTCCAACGGGGAAGCCTTCATCTGGGATGCAGCAATTGCCTATCGTATAAAGACCCTGGCCCTTACAAGCGCCTCTAGCAGGCTGCTGCCAAACATGTTCAATCGAAAGAAGGGCCACACCAAAGCGTTGACCAGCGTTGCCTGGAGCCCTGATGGCACCCGCATAGCCACCGCCTCTGAAGACTGCACTGCCATCCTGTGGCATGCCAGAGAAGGCACTCCCAT
>JAULKQ010016016.1:0-10718 GCA_032356285.1 Smithsoniella earleae | reverse complement strand
TAGGTTCTCACATGTTGATGCTGGATTAATGAAACAGATTCTAGAAGTAATAATAGTATGGCGTTTAGGTAATGTAGCTCATTCCTTAGGCAATATGGTGCAAGCATTGCTCACAACGCCTTACATGGAGTTGTGCTGCCAGGTTATACTGCAATCTGTTCAGGTGCTCCCATACCACCAGCAGTATTCCCGCTGGGGACCAGCGCTCAAAGAAGCAGTAATGCTGACGAGAATACTTCTAACAAGAAGGGAAGCATTCCTTCTTACCTCATCAGTTAGACATGCGTTAGACTGTATGCGGTAGTGCATTAGCGCCAGTCTTTGTAAAACGCATATATGATTTAGTCGTACATGTGTGAGAGAGAGAGTCCTTCTTCCTCATACTATCTCTGAGATACGATTTCGCCAGCAGTGATGCAGTGCGACTGCCTTGTTCTAACTGGACGTTCAGGCGGTTGCGTGAGCTAGACGAAAGATATTTGTCCAACAGGAAGACAGGAAAACTGTAATGGCAAGTCAGCAAAATATAGCTTGCATGTCAACTCAGAGCATGAGCAGGCAAGCAAATACCTTGCACATGACACTGGGTGACGATAGCATGCCACAGGCGCTGAATTCATTAACCCAACAGGCGGAAAAGCACGAATTGCTGCCCAAACTGGTTAACAGGAGTCATGCAGAGTTATTTTAGCCTAACTTCAACGTGGAGCTCCTACCAGCGCTGCTGATGTGGTAGAGCTTGACTTTGAACCTCAAAGCGAAAACAAGGCACTTGATTGTTTCGCTAATATCGTGAGTCGGGGCTGAGGAGACCATGGACTAGCTGTTCGCAACGAAATGAGCTAGGTTACCATACCGCTCATCCGCGATTTTGAATGCAGCCCTGTGCTGTATGTATGAAACGCGGTTTCACAAATCTTTTCGCGAGCGTCGACTAATAATAAAAGTTTTCCTACGAAAGAATTCTGGCTTGTATGGTCACTCTACCCGAAACTTTGCTCTGAGGAGTATGGTACAGGTCGCGCATGCCAAACCTATTCTGGTGTTCTCTCTCAGGATAATCATATATTCCAGTAAAATTCTAATTACGAAGATATCATCCTGACAGTCTTGGAGCTCGTTGGAGTGCTTGTGAATACGAATTCGAACCGTTCAAATAGCCGTTAAGTCAGGAAGACGCATCGCAAGGGATTTTTCGACATGTTTGGCAATGTGTTTCTGACTAGAGTTGGAGAAAATCGCATACCAGGGCGTCGAAGGAATACTCGGAGAAGAGTGCAAGAGATGAGAAGGCACCTTTTCGCCACCTGCGCGTGCATCGTCCATGGACGGACAGAGTGGATGTGAATATCGTTCAAATGGAAGCCCGCAGCGTCTTGTAAAATTGCAGTGCACTTTTCTGTCGTAAATGAGTCCACAGTCTGTAGGGGCGGGAAATAGGGAACCTGTGCAACGAAATCACCTGCACGCCTGAGCGCTTTTTATCGCCAATTCGCAGCCTCGCACAGCGACAAAATCAACAGCCCTCCAAAAGCGAGATCCACTCGCTGTGTAGACATCTCTGCCTGTAACCGTGAGTGTGTACAAAGCTTGTTTTCCAAACTCAAAACTTTATCCCGACATACCTTGTGATAGGCTATGAGCTACAAGGACAAGAACAGCTTGACGTGAGAACACAAAGTAAAGCATAGCAGGTTTCTTGAGAAGCTCTTCGCCTAATCTCATGCTTGAGAAGTGTATGTTAATAAGGCTTTGAAGACTGCTGGGCCCTTCCATGGCAATGCCAAGTTGTTCACGGACCCTGCTTGCAGAGCCATCACCTGAACAACAGCATTCAAATTGACCCAGATTATAGCCATTATGTCACAACTAAACTTTGAAGTTGAACTAAACTGATATTGAGTATCAAATGTGGTCAATGAGTTCAGTCTCAGATATATGCTACTCAGGTTATGACCCTCACATGCCAGCACAAAATGGCTCTTGATCACCTTCCGACTCCCATCAAGAGCTTGATATTTTGTAAAAACACTGTCTTGATCTTCTTGTACTGAAACTGTGTTCGCAGAGTTCAAAATATCACAGGTCGCTCCATCTGGAAAGGTGTTTGTGGATGCTGCTGATATCAGGAGGGGCATCAGGTGGTTCTGAGATAGGTGGCTCACTCCCTCAGGGCTCCACTTTGGAATAAAGGGGCTTTTCTGACCTGTACATAGTACGCCTGCTGTCAATAGCAAACCTGGACAGTTCAGGAGGATACATCTTCGCCATGTTGTTGATGCACCACACTGCAGAACAGGTTTTACAGGTTACCAGAATGAACTTTATCTAGTTTTACAATAAAGAAAATTTCGCAGGTATGACTACGTATTCTTGCAAGTTAGGGGGCGAGCCGGATGTGGTTCAAGTAATCTAATGCGCGTCAGGTTTGAGGCCTGAATACAACAGAGGATATTGAGTACTGCCTTACAACGGTACGAAACCGCAATCACACTTTAATGTCGCATGAAAACAATCCGACATGCACTGCCTAACTTGGATCCTAGATTCAGCACTGGCCTGATGAGTTGAGTAGTGGCCTTGTACACTTATCATCAACCTGAATCTAAAATCAACCTGAGTACGCATAAAACTCAAGGAAGCTTAGTGAAAGGACATAACCTGGGAAATGGTCTACCTCTCCAAACTGTTTACCTTTCACAAGGCCATCGACATATCTGAACGCCCTCCATTCTCTAAACGCAGGAGCCATCAGGTTAACTGATGATGCTAACGAAGCATCAAGTTGCGACTTGGATCGGTTATTTGTAAATTTTGGGACCGGCATGCGGATCGAGCGAAACAGTTCCATCGTTCTGTTATTGATGTAGTGCGCCTGTGGATGTTCCGAAGGCCCATCGTGCTTTTCCAACACAACGGATGAGACACCATTTTGAGCAAGAAATATACCTGCATCGTCAACTCAAGCCTCCACACATGTTTATGTGGGGTGTATTTCAGGTAATGAAGTACATACCCGCCGATACTCCAGCTGGACCTCCACCTACAATACTAACATCAACAGAACGCGTATGAAAAAACAAACAGTTCAAAGTACAAATGAAGGGCCCTTTCACGTATTTTCCAAATGTGGAAGACTGAACGCACGCTGTGAACATTTCCTGAAGCAGTGGTACCTTTCCCCTAGGTGTACAAAGCACAATTGCATAGGATTACGCAAGTTACAGTAATTGCCTTGTTCATTTTACACGGACTTCCTCGTCTCGGGAACATTTGTCACATGGGCGTGATTTTATTTTTACACGCACGCATGTCCACGCGTGACATATGCCAACTCAACCGCACGGCTATATACCCAATGATTTGCTCTTATACAACTCAACACACTATTTAAAAACTGTGTTGCTGCTACTGGAACATGACTCTGGCACAAATGTTTCCTCATATTGCAGTGGATGTGTCTGTTCGTAGGCTCAAAGGAGAGTTCATTGTCCAGTTTAGAGAGCAGGTGGGCGTGGAATGGAAACACCGTTTGTTGCAAAATTCACCTGCACACGTAGGTTGAGTTAGATTCTGATATGGAAACCCAGTTGAGGATTGTTCGACTGAACATAGTGCCTGACACATACCATTCCTGGGTTTGCCATGTGATCAAAGAGGTTGTCAATCGGGCCCTTGCCAGTAGCAGCATGTTGTGATACAAAGCCAACGAAAGCAAGCATGGCAAGGCGTCCATTCTTGATCTCCTTTGTTTGCATCTCCTTCAGGTTACCCTTGGACATGCCCATTGGGTCGAAAACACCACCTGGGTAGCCATCCCCAGCAGGTGAAAACTCGAATTGCCCAAGCATTTTTTGGGAACCAGGGTTTTTGTACTCCTGTGGCAATGTCATCCTGAGACTCAGATGAGGACCAAACACAGACGATATTTTGGGTGAAAAGAAAAGGATCCCTATCAGAATTAAATCAAGATGTAGGAAATGATAGTAAATAAGAAAGATACCTGAATTCTCTGTGTCTCAGCCCATCCCATCATGGCTAGCTGAACAATCAAGAGGCCTCCAAAAGGAATGCCAGAGCTCTTGATGGATTCCTCTCCAGCGACTGTCCAGTCTGGTACACTCAAGATACCAGCCTTCGTAAGCAGGCCAGGAATGAGGATGCCAGCCACACCAAGCATGGCGAATCTGCAAGTGTTATAATGCAGTCTTTAAGTCATCTAAGGTTGATCTGCAGAGCCATGGGTGCCTTCGATAGCGACCTAAGACGTGAATTGAGAACTGCATACCGAGCATGTACTAACTCGGCCTGTACGAAATATTTCAAGACCTCAGGGTCAGATCCCAAGCCAAGAGGGTCAAATCCATAGTCACCAGGGAGAGAGCCATCCAACCAAGCGGGAGACTCGGAACCAGGGCTCCACAACGGGCGATCAGCAGCGCGGACGATCACATTGCGGGCTACCTGTACACAAAGGTTTTTGAGAATCTCGAAAAGTTACTCAAAATGATTGCGTTTCGTCCGCAGTCGATTAATACAAGTTGAACACGTGCCACGGAGCTCAAACCAATTTAAGAATGTATCCATTCGATGTGTAAATACAACTCGTTGCGCTCAGGCAAGCTCTGCACTGGCGTGTTTCAAACTTACACAGAACTGGGACTAACCCAAGTTCACCCTACAAACCCAGGCTTTCAAGAGATGAAAAGAAGATAATAGAATCGTTAGCAATCCTTCATGCTAAAAAGAACATATGAATAGTTGCTATGTTTCTCTGTGATGTTAACAGATCTTCTACCGGACGAGATCGGGTACGAACGCCAAGATACGGTCTGAACTGTTACCGTATCGTGGCCCTATTCCGACTTATGGAAGTTCCTTTTGTTGCTAAAAACCCCGATAACAACGTTTGATGAGTTCAGAGAACTTCAGGAGAACATATCATGCGAATTAGAAGATGCGACAGACATAGAAGAGGCAGAGAAAGACAGTAGTGACTTGAATACTGACACAAAGTGTGAGATCTCTGAAAATGTAAAACTGGTGTTCAACTTATCATGAGGTACAACTCGTACCTTCGCAGATGGTGCAGCTCGCACACAAGCGCTTGAAAATGCTACAGTGGATGCCATTGTACGGAATTTCAATTCGAGAAGCTAAACGACTGTAGGCTGGTAACGATGCATAGCAGACACCGCAATTATGAATGAGTTCTCTCAATTGCGTGCCAACTTGCTACAACACAACGGATGCTGGACTCCCTGTATCCCAATGACGTATCCGAATCAAGGATTCAAATCCCGTTAGGTCAGGATACCAGGTGATCGATTCCATGTTACAAGTGACGTGACTCTCGAACTTGATAGTCGTAGGCTGGAATAACTGGCTATTATTCAATGTTATTTTCGTTGAAACTGACTCAGGGTGATTCTGCTCACCGCATGTTGGACCAGTTGCGAAGTATAGAAGAATGGACGGAAAGCTCGTGAGAGATGCCAAGAGCTTGAACTTCACTAGTTGCGCCTCACAATGTATTTTGCAGCAATCAAGAAGTTGGTACTGAAAGCTTCGCTGAATTATAACACCTGCGGCGCATATGTTGCCTATTGCATGTTGGACTTGAAACTCAACTGTAACCGGGAATACGCTGTGAAATATTGTCTTCTTTGTGTGCAAAACAAGGAGAGAACTCTCCATTACATTGGCTCAACAAATACCACGCTCATTCTTCAACAGAGTTGGACAAGGTTGATCACGCTATCATATATAAGTGTAATTTCAATTGCACAACTTTGTTTTGAACTTGCCAATTCACCTGCTATTCCCATCTCCACGTTCTCGAGGAAGCTGTCAACGCCACAAAGTTGAAGAAGGTGTTGTACATTGCCTAAGACGATTGCCGTTAGACTACGCGTGGCCACGGTAACAAGAGTGTACGGTGTTCCGGGAGAAGCATCGCTGTGAAAAATTAATTGCAAAGATTATCGGATTGTACATAGGTCGCACAGCGAATGGTCGCAACGCTCTGGATTCCAACATTGAGCTCAAGGTTCACATTCGCTTTGGTCTGCGGGTCCTCACAAGCTACAAACGTTGTTTTGGAAAAATGGCCATGTTTAGAGAAGATCGTGTACAGGCTACTTGTGCGTTGATCAGTTTGCACCGCGCTTCTGTAAGGTCACGGTTTCAAAACCCTGATTCTGGACTCTACACCTCTCAAGATCATATTGGGTGTTTAAGCAGTTGATGACCTCCCGTTTGAGTCTCGAGTTCTCCTGAAAGATAAAGTGTCCTGATTCAACTGTGTCCTTCTCGTGAAGTGGGCCCTTCTTGCCTGTTTTCAAGCCTAGCCTCCCGGTGAAGGATCACCGGTGGTCATCGTCTAAACTGTCGATAACTCTGTCAATCCCAAAGCATACTAGTGATTTCGCACGGATATCGCGGAAATAACATGTTGTACCCGATGCAGAACGTTGAGGGACTTTGTACAGGATATTGCGTGCCGCGGTACACCGTTCACATGTGTTGTTTTTTTCCAACGGCTAGCGGGGAGTACGCAAACGCAAACATCTGTTTATAAAGAGTTTCGCCGGAATAGTATGTTAGAGGCGCTCAGAAAGATGAATGGTTTAGCTTCAGGGCGTTGGATACGGCACTGAGCGCAACAAAACTCTTTTTGAGCTTTTCACTGGCTGAGATCCCCTCGCGCATTTGGAAATGCATGCACTGCAAAAGCACAATTCGGGCTGGAAACTTGTTTCCTATCTAAACAAGGTAGTGGCTAGTTGGTAGGGTAACAGGGCAATCTTTCGTGGTGGGTTCTCAATTTACACAAGGATCTCCGGAGCTACTGCTCAAGCAGGAGCCCCAACCCCCTACCTAGATTTGTTCCAAATTACATTTCTGTACATGCCTCAACATGTTTTATGCTCAAGCTCTGTGAAATGATTCACTTCTAACTTCAGTCCCTTGTAGGTCTCTGCCTACTTGACGATGCAACAACTTGGTGGGTGAAACATGGTCTTGGAGCGCCCTGAGAAGGGTAAGGATTAGAGCTGGAAAAACCTAGTCCAAGGTAGTCTGCCCATCAAATGTGTAGACAGCACACAGATTTTCAGATCCTTGATATTCAATATTCTGTTCGTGTAAATGTTTGGTGTACAGCAAAAAGCGCAGGATGGGTGCCGTTTCTTACAATCGCAGGGAGAGGAAAACTATGCGAACAAATGATTTTCAGCTTACTTGAGATATACAACAGTACACCCACCATTAGAAGCTTCTTCGAGTTCAAAATTTTGCACAGACGAGTCACGTTTCAAGTACTGATGCACCTCTCGCCTGACAGCCCCGGTGCCGACACCATGTACAACAAAAACAACTTTACTGCCCTTGGCCAGTAGTTCCTGCTCAACGATCATCATGGCGTCGTCTACTCGCTTGCCTCTCAAGTCAATCGTGTTCCCTCGTGTCTGAATAGCCGGGGACGTGTCTAGCGCATCCTGGGTACCTGCATGAAATAGTTCAACCCATGAACTCCAAGGCTGGATCTCAGGGGCACAGGAAGAACAGAGAGCACGGCAAAAGTCATTCAATGCGTTTGTGAACCTCGCTACGCATGAGAACTAATGAGAACTATTGACTTGAATGAGCATTTCTTGACTGTCTAGGCAAGAGCATTGTGCAAGTGAATCAATTAAAGATTGGAATCTTTAATCTGTGGTACATCTGTTTTATACAACGATTGCTTGTGACAAGGTTCATCACAAATAATCAAGAGCATCTGTCCTTTAATTTTATTTTAGTCATGCTGTCATGTGCGTAGGACTCGAGACTTCGTAGTTGATAGTTTGCATGTGCTTGAAACAGAAATGCCTCAGGTTGTGTGACCAGATTGCAGGCTTGTGGCCAGCATCGATAAGATGAGGTGATCAGTTGTGAGGTGGCAAATGAAAGGACGCGCTCATCTTCAACTCTGCGACAGACCACCAGATTGAAGCCATGTAATCATGCCTATCAAACCAGAGCAATGATTCGCACCTTGACTTGCAGAGTGAAAATCCACTGGCAAACCCCAGCTCAGTTCGACGTTGCGAGAGGACTTTGGAGTACCTTCTCGACTCTTCGGTGCCTTAGCTTCCTGTTGCTGACCACTTGTCTGCTGGATGTCTGCCAACTTCACACTCACCTCCAGACCTGTAAAGCACTATTACTGCTGTATGTGATTCGTCTCGTGGTTAGGTCTGTAGGCTCTAGCACAAACATAACTGCGTGTAATGTGTAGCAGTTTGTAAAGTCTGTTGCAGACTCGTTGTTGAATCAAGTAAATTTTCACTCTGCCTCCTTGCTGAGTTGCTGAACTAGTTGTGACCTCTGATTAGGTGAGAACCGCACCGTCAATATTCAATCGGACAGGCGTGCCTTTGGAGCCTCGTTTCGGTGCCTCAATCACAGTCCCTGCAACACCACCCAGCTTGACCACCTGCACAACACACCAGACATGCCATAGGCACTGAATCAAACACGGATATCCAAAAAATAAAGAAAATCCCCGGAGGGCAGCTCTGCAGAGTAAATGGAGCGCTTCTTTTTGCAATCTGCTGATTTTGAACTATAGATGAGTATCAACTTGTTGAAGTGGCCACAGGGGCGCCGTGGGGGCAGGAAACCGCCCCACCGAAGCCCCAGTGGCACCAATCACACCCCCCACAGGCTGCCAAGGTGCCTCCTAGTGCATACAGAGAACAAGCAATAGCACTTGCAAAGGTCAAGGTACGGGAGTACATATTGTACAAGCCCCAAGATTCAGGCTTAGCGCATGTATCACACCGTATTTCCTACAAACCTGTGCCAGTGTGATGCAACGTTTTCAAAACTTGCCAAGCATGTGACCCAAAGATGCCCATTGCTGTCAAAGGTTGCTAGGCATCACAGGGTGGAGAATGAAAGTACGTCAGTGCACATGTCATCGAATAGAGTAATGCAAGAGTGATTGCAAGCGTCTGTGGAGGCTTGCGCACCAGGACTGTCTCTCCCACTGCCGGCGCCCATCCCTCTGTTCCATCTCCTTCCAGTTGCAGCTTAGTGACATCAGCACCCATCTGGATTCCAAGCAGGCGCTGCTGTGCGCTGTTCACCTGCATCAGAGGACAAAGATACTGCTGCAAGTGGTGTCTAGCCCGGTGTAATGAAACTCAGATTACCAGAAAAATTATGTTCAGTACAGGGGGATGAGAGCTTGCACCTCGGAGGCGTCAAAGGAGTGCTCCAGTTCAAGTTTCTTAAGGACATCAGCAGCTGGAACCTTTCCGGATACAGCTTGCTGCTCAAGGGAGGTGATGCGGTTAATCTCTGCCTCAGCGCTCTGCCTGGCACGCTTCTCCCTCTGTTCAGCCTGCTTCAATTCGGCTCTCGAAGCCGCCACCCGCTCCTCTAGAAGCTTGATCTTCTCCTGCGTCTCCAAGCGCATTGCTTCGATTGCCCTGTATTCCCTGCTGGTAGCCTCAATTTGCTTCTGCAGACGAACTGGCAGTTAGATGAGGGATGCAGTGCAGTGCAGTGCAGCCCCACAAACTTCCTACCTGAACTTCCAACGCCATGGACTCTGCCTGGGCGTCAGTTTGTACATCCGAGGCAAGCCGCTGGACCCATTTCTTCGCGGATGCAAGGACTGAGCGGTCGAAGCCGAGCCTCTGGGCTACGGCGAGGGCGTTGGACGCCCCCTGCGCCCCCCACACCAGCTTGTACGTTGGCGAAAGCGTGCCGACGTCGAACTCAACTGCTGCGGTGGCAAACACAGGATTCCGGTCCGCCTCAACCTTCACCTCTGCACGTGCCCGGAAGCCCATGACCAACGCCACCACTCGTGGCTACCAGGGTCAGGTAGCTAAGCACTCGTTCAAAAGCATTGAAAATGCGTCCACTTGCACAAACTGGGTGAAAAATGCGCAGCTGAGTTTCTGCACCTGTAGCTATTATTTTGTAACAAGTACACACCTGAATAATGGGTTGTGACGGCCGTTAGTGCAGCTCGGGATGACAGGTAACGAAGGATGGCGATCGCTAGTGCAGAGCCCTCCTTCGGGTCAGTTCCGCTGCCGAGCTCGTCCAGCAGCACCAAGGCGTTGTCATCCGTGGCTCCCAAAATTGCGGAAATCTGGGTCATGTGGCCCGAAAAGGTTGACAGGCTCGCCTCCAGCGACTGGCTGTCTCCCAGATCCGCCAAAACGTTGCTGAAAACCGTCAACTGCGCATTCCGGAACGTTGTTGTCACGCACGCAAGATGTAGCCACAAGGGCGAGGCCATGGAGGGGTGATATGCGATACCTCGAGAGGGGGTGCAGCCTCAGGGTCGTTGGAATCTTCGGTACGGGAATGTTCTGGAACCTTCTGCTGATGGATGTACATTCCAGACTGCGCCATGAGGACCGATACGCCGAGCGTCTTCAGTGCTGCGGTCTTGCCCCCCGTGTTCGGCCCTGTTACCGCGACCACTCGCGCGTGGCTGGGAACTAGGAGGTCTAGGGCGACGGGGAGGTCTGGAGGTGCGTCCGCCTCCGGACGTTCTGGAACTACAAGACAGCTGTCAGGAACGAGAGCAGGAGCGTGTAAACTGACAGAACGCAAAGACGGTGATATTGAGGTAGATCATTCCGTAACTGGTTCAATAAATCGGGTGATTTGCAACTTCTGGAGTATTCTCTATGCGACCGCTTGCTTCT
>JAULKQ010016005.1:0-10719 GCA_032356285.1 Smithsoniella earleae | reverse complement strand
ACTCTTAGTTGCTCACGACGCGTATTCCGATGCTTATCAGACACTATTGTCATATATGTATCTGTGATAATTTCGTATTATCACAGTACACCCCTTGCACGGCCAGTATACTTATACTCGCGGCAATAGCATTACAATGGCAAGCAATGACATGTATCAAGGCCTTAGACCTTCTGATTGAAGTAGCGAAGGTACTGGACATGTTAGGAACACTGAGGCCTCTCTGGTTGGACCAAGAGTAGTGCGATGTTTTTGCTCAAAGCGCTACCACATCAGATCGACTGTCGAGCATGTGGGCTGTGGCTGGCAAATCGCAAATCGAATTCGCACATACTGACGCGTAAAACATCGCTCACCGAACTAGCATGTACGGTCAACTGAGTATAACACCACGTCAACATACCCCGATCTTTTTCAAGTGTCGTCCCGAATAGTGGCAGTTGGTATCATCATCTCAGGGACGAAAAATTTTAATCCTGCTCTTCACCCTGCCATTCAACACCAATTGATCACTGAAAGCAGTCTCTACATGTGCAGTCTTGCTTGCTCATACTTACATTTTGTTCCAGAACAGACAAACAAGCTTGCGTTCTCTGAATTGTCATTTGACATGATTATTTGCATCTATGCAGGATTACTTGCACAAATGAGCACAGGCAGCGCCTTGTACAGAGCCACACATGGGCATTGTTCAACTTGGTGTCATCCCTTGAGAGGTAGCAGTGTTTCATCAACATGTTCTGGTAGGTAGGAAGCTACCATCATGATCTCTTGCAGTTTGTGCGAGTCACTAAATTGGGGGTAGACTAGAACACTTGATCTGCTGTAATTGGGGACAGAAGCAAATGTTTCATTGAAAAATATCCGTCTCATAACTCAGAAATTTGAGTATGTCATCTTCACAGCCCTAACAACTTTGCCCTATTCCACACAGAAGTCTCTCACACAAACTTGCTGTAGCAAGTATCACAAAGACCTTCTGCTTCTGACACCACAGCTCATCCTCTAAACTTAGCTGCAAAGACAAACCACTAAGCAGGTTAGTCCACAACCTGACCAAAAGTTTCTACTCGTGTAAGCATGCAATGAGTCTCAGCAGCAGAGAGCTATTACAATAATTGTCGGAGAAGCCAAACCCTTTCGAATTTAATTGTCCGAGATCTCGCACACACTCTAAACACCTTGACAGTTCGTGTCGCTTTGACAGATGACCAGATGTTTCAGGAGCAGGTATTGCAGAGAAAAATTTAGCCGACTACGCTCTTTGGTTTCAATGTGAATATGTATCATGTGCACAGGCATGGCGTGAAGCGTTTCGGTCGTGCTCTTGAAGGTTTTCAGAGGTTCAGTGTTATGTTGAGTGCAAGCGGCTTCCACACTGTTGCACCGTACCTTCCCATTGATTCTCTATGCTCGATCTCTCTTTACATCGACTAGAGTGCGGGTAGCGGACTCATGCACCATCCCACCTCCTATACAGAACGGATTCTGCAAGGAGGAGAGAAACACAAGTGAAACTGTAATGCATGCACTTAGTGAGATACTAAGACTAGAGTAACCACAGAAACTCCCCGTTGATGCCTTGGACAAGAAGAGAAGTCCATGAGCAAAAAACTTCTGCAAGGAAGACGACACCACTGATACAAGATCCAACTCGCTATTCAACTCTCATCAATCAAGAATCAGTACTCACATGTAAGACTCAGTTCCTAGAAATCGTTGCTCATCGAGATATGGTGTAAAGGCTCCTTGTTGCGGCATAACACCAGCTGCTCTTGAATATACTGAGTAACCCGTCTGGAACACCCCCTGTTGGCCCTTAGCTAACGCCACTGCCATTTCCCAGAGCGTGCTCGTGAGGAATGCGCCTCTCGTGAATCGTCCGCTGCTGGCAGCGAGTGCGGATAGCTCGCACAGAAATAGCATCACTGGTTTCCCCAGGCGGCCAAACGTCTCCGCCAAAAAGGGGATGAATTGGAAGCCTTGAAAACCACCCCTGCTATATTGCCGTGTCTTTGTATCATCTCTGCGTTGGGCTGCTCCTCCAGCAGTCTGTGCTGCTGTCACATAGGATTGCGCTAAGGGATGGATGATAGACACGTCGATGACCTTAAGGCCGTATGGGTGCGCAACGGAAATGTCCCCGCGGCTTTGGCCATCACGACGAGCGCCCTCAATATTACGGCCTGTGCTCGATCTCCAAATGCATAATTCAAAAAGATTTTAGTAAGATGCTTGAGTCGAAGACTTTTTGTGCATTCACTGACTCTTTAGGTTCGGATTGTGGTGGGATCGCAAATGTACGAGAAACAGAGTCTGGCACCAAAGCTACAGACGGAGTTGGTCTCGAAAGCTGACGGTTCCTGAGATATATGATACTGTGTTACCTCTCGATCTGCCCCTAACCTGTTGTTTCAGAACATAAAGAGGTCTCTAGCCCTGTTGTGACGTTCGCTGGTAGTTACCTCGGATGCCTGCGTTTCGACGTAAAGAGGTAGTTACATCGGACGCACGCAAGATTACGCCCAGGAGCATTGATGTGATTCAGATGAACCGACAGTAGCACAACACAACTAGTTAGTATGGGTGTCACTATTCTTTTCCCATGGCTTGGCATCAAGCCAGTTATAAGTGAAAGCTGCTTCGCTAGGTTTTTGCCAAACCATTCCAGGGTTGCTCTGAAGAGAACAATTCAAAATCTGTCAAACTTCAGACTGTGAATAGCTGAACAATCAAGTTCTAGGCTGAAAGGTTCTCATTTACAAGCCCAATCTCACTGTATAGACATGGATGATTTTGTGAAAGGTATACAGAAACTATCACCGTATCTCTTCCTCGTTGTATGCATAGCAACAGAAGGTCGACTTCAGAAACCTTCAGAAACCGAATGGAAGCGACAGCATAAACGACTTCGTGAATCTATCGGAGCAAGAATTTAAATAACTGCAATCAAGGGCCGGATAGCAGTGAACCTTTTCTTCCATATTACATTTCCTAGATCTACAAACTGACGATGGCATACGAACTCATGTTCATGAGTCAGGTCCTCGTGACGATCCTCACACGGCACGCTCAGTATGGTCTGTTGAGGACAGTTCTCAATAACAAGTGGAATAAAACGTTCGGAGAACAGTGGTTATCTGAAGCTAGTGAAAGTACAGCCTTGTGAGCTGAACACGGTTGTACTACTTGTGTCCCCAGATCTTGCGCCCTTCATGCAGTGAACGGAGTGAATCTTCATGCGAAGCATCATCCTGGCCATATGATCCGGTCCTATTCGCACATGATCGAGCTTTTGGCAGAGATGGTAACGAATCGGAGCACATACCCCTATTTCAGACAGCCTTGTCGCCACTTGCATCAAGGGTACGAGACCCCCATTGCCTCCACGGCTAGTACACGGGAATGATAGTAGCGCTATGTTGAATGGTGGAATAGCGCCAAACCCTCTCGGGTTTAATTGACTACTGATCTTCAAACGTCGTTTATGTAGCGGTTCGTGATTCTGACACTTCACCTTACAACACACTAATTTACCATGTGTGATGTCAGCAAACTTGTGTTACTCGGATTGTTCCAATGTTAAAAGCTTTCTCAAGGGCTCGGATTATCCAATGTAAGGGAACGATTCCATGGGTACACCGCTTTTTTTGACACAGAGCAGTCAACTTCACTGAATATCATTTTATGAGAGTTGCACAGGCTTGCAGAAGAGAGCACTGGGACTGAATCTTCGTGTAACCACGAACACGACATGACTCGACAAATGAAAAAGTTGATCTCTAAAAGAAAGACAACGAACCTGAGAATTGCTGCAAAAGCAGTATTCACCAGAAAAATCAAAATGACGCGCACTCAAAGTTACAAATCACGGTAAACCAAAGCAGGGGCATTAACGGCCTTAGATGCAAACCCATCCAATGCGAAAACATGGTGCACGTGCATTACACCAGACCTTCATCTACTAAGTACACCGTGAATTCTGAACAGTCATTCTCGGCAATGCACTAGTAAATACGTGTTGTGAAGCTCATTGGGCGGGGAGCATCATTCTTCTGTCGCGGCCTGCAAAGCACCGCACGGGGAACCCTTTGTCACAACGCACTGAAGTCCCACCGTCCAAGCTAGAGTGGCCAAGTATCAGCAAATTCTTCTTGGGTGTCCGTAAACAGTGAATTTTTCGAAATCTCAGTAATTTTGAAAAACGAGGTACCGCGAAGATGTAAGGCAGAAGGAGAAAGAACTTTACGATCAATCGCGCTTCTACATGTGAACATCTCATCCAACAATCCTTTTCTTGACACGTGGCTGAAACGAAAAGACATCTCCACATTCACACTAAGCATTATTGTTGGAAATCAAATTAAGGTAAGCTCTTCGGTGTGTATGGCCTACAGCTTCAGCGGCTCCACGGAAGGAAGCGAAGACGCACCGCAGGCGAAAAACATTTTCATAGGAAATATTGCGAGACGCAGGCCTAGCAATACCCGGCCATTCGTCCAGTTCTGGTGCCTGTTCGCATGTACTTTCGAATCCAGACGCAAAAGCTTCCATCTTGTGAAAGATTGGATGTCCTCAATCCTTTCATCATTTCCGTTTACGCGCTGATACAAGCGTTTTTGGGAGTTTGGCTGCAATGAATTGTTGATGTACCAATTGGTACTGGGGTTCGTACGAGCTCAGAAGTGCAGGAAGTAACACCTAGGGAACAAACCTGCCAAACATGCAACACGGGGTTCTAAGGGCGACGAATTCATGCAAGATTATCTTGCACTGTATCACTGGTTGTGGTTTGGGCTTGTGAAGCGACCTGGAAACCCGTCTGATGCTTGAGAACTGACCTTGAATCTTTCAAACAGGCATTAAAACCGATTACCTTAAATGTCTGTCTGATGAATGATCTCAGATGACAACAGAAACCCTTTTGACGTACCCCTGTTTTTGAATGACAAAGTTCTCACCCCGCCTAAGGACGCTCTCGAACGGTATGTGGAACAATTCTTTCCTCTCTTTCTATCAGCGGTAGCACTCGTCTCAGTCGACATTCCATAGTACCGCAATGTCACAACTTCGACGGAGCTCGAAGGTCTTGTCTATAAAACATTTGGAAAATCGGCTTTGACTCTGCTACCAGGAATATTTTGGGTTGGTTGAAGCGTTACTAAAACTTTTGATGGACTTAAACTATGCGACACTAGTGCCGCATGCATGCACGCAACCGGGAAGGAGAAAGGTGCACTCGCATGAACATTTGCACAGACGGCACACCGTGTCAACATTGCTGCACGAAACGTGAAATACCCCCAGTCTCATGTGACACCATGTTTCCAGTTGTTGAGAAGTCACCCCGTTTCATATCGTCTCCTTGCTCAGTGCTCAGCTTGTGCACATCAAAAGCTGAGCTCTCCCAGTGCCGTTCTTGTTTCGGATGGTGAAGAAGCACTTTGACAGGTGTAAGTAGCTCTTGAATGATATAGGTTTATCGATCTTTAGCCTGCGCTTTCCGCCTAAGGATGACATCTGGCTCAAAACCCGCAAAACACTGCTTTAGCACCCGCCATCAAGGACTGGAAGTTCAAAATCCGGTAGTTGGTCACCACGAATATTTTTTTGATAAACTAGATTGGACTTTGAGAGAGGACGGGCACGGGAGAGCGTTAGTGGCTTGTATTCCTGCCGACCGCTGGAAGGAGTTTCTAGACAGCGAGAATAGGCGAGCGGGCCCAGGCGTGCACCTCTTGCAGCACAGGAAGTACTGCTCCCAAAAGGTTAAACAAGGAGGGAGACCGAACAAGACAACGGTGCAGTACAAATGTACTGCCGCGGCTAGGCGGGAGAAGGACAGGATCCGCAAATACGACGAGGGACAAGCAGCAGCTGCGCTCCGACAAGAAGAGATTCAAAAGCGGACACAGTGCCCTCATGACTGTGGAGGCCACATTCAACCTGTTTCCAAGGGTGTACGGCAGCAAGCAGTTTCGTCAGCTAAGTGTGCGTACATGCTGAAAACATCCAGGTGTGACCAGCCCAAAGCAACATACTCTTGACACAAAACTTAAGGAAACTCAATTTTGAACGCTTGCATTTCTGCAGGTACGGCTGCAGATGTGTAGGAAAAGGGGATTCTCCAGCACATAAGGATTTGCTTTTTCTAGATATATATAACGCCATGCACTCCCGAGCGGGAGAGACAGAGCCTTGCCATCCTCACAGAGACAATCTCAAGCCAACTTTGACACCCTCTCAGTTTTCTAGAGATATTTTGAACATATGTATGCCCACGGGACCTGGAGCGCATCATGAAGGGGATGGTAATCAATTCGTCCGACATGAGGATGGAAATCGAATTTCGCATCCTCATTTAAATACCAACAATTTCTCATGCGTGTGTCATCTGCCTGATAAAAGCGGGGCTGGAGAGAAATCAGTTGGAACTAAGCGTCGCTTGGATGAAAAAAGTTCGGTTATCTTTCACAAATGTCCCAGGAACAGTCCAGGTACTGTTTCGTTCCGCCGCTTGCATTTCTATCAAGGTTACACATGGCTTCAAAATACGAAGTTAAAGAGTTCCCGTGTCAAGCTTGATCGATGATGTCCAGGTCCAACAGATAACCAACTCGAAGAGGGCTTGGTGCGCAGTACCTGTATGCAGTTGCGCACACTACTCATGACGTACAGAATAAGTCCGAAGGACCTTGTACTCTACTCTGAGTGCAAGACAGATGCAATAGTGTACGATTTGATGACAGCTGAGCTCTTCGTCGTCAAGTCCTATCTCAACGAGTTCGCAAGTTGCACGTGCCAAGCCGGACTTAACCAGCACTTTTGCATACATCACTTGCTAGCTTTGGTTGCTGAGTTTCCAGATTTACAGTTCGAAGACATATGTAATGCCGCTATTCATGAAGCTGGGAAAAAGCTAGGCCAGCCAGGAGGATGCTTCGACGGAAAAGGGGGCATACGGCCCTTGGTTAACGAGCTTCGACGAATTTGGCGCTCGCAAACTGAAGCCTGCACCAATGGTGTCATAACGACTGTCAAAATCCCCGAAGAAGATAAATCATCGGACGTATCTATGCACAAGAACCTTGCTCACGCTGTCCAAATCCATTCAACAGGAGCTAGTATAAGGCATAGTGCGCGGGAAGAAGTCGAGGTTCCCACTCGGTTACAGCTAAATCAAATCTTTCCTACTTTTTCCATGCAGCAAGTTGTGGGCATACTTCATCTCATGGCAAACAACACGAACACACTAGGCAGGCCCCTGGTAGACGTCTTACTGCAGCGCATTGAAGCTTGTCTTACATCACATGCACCTGGGTCCGCCGCAACTGCCAGCACCCTTATGGAACCAAGTTTTCAGTAGCCACAAAAAAATGACCATAGTATCTAGAATTATGAGAAGGCTTGCAATTTTTCTATGTCCGTAAGTTTTTTTACCAGAGCCACTCTGAACTTTTGCTCAAAATGATGAAAAGATTATGTTTGAGCTATCTTGGCAAGTTTACTGGACAGCATGTTCCTGTTAAGGATTGCTCCGTGATCGTTTCTTCACAGCATTTTCCATGGCCTTGGAAACGAAAGTTACAACCTCTATGATATGTAAGTCCACCTTGTCTTCAAGACGAAATGACTGCTTGTGCAATACCTGAGCTTCATGTTGCAAGTGGAAAGCATCCAATTTGTGCAATTATATGATTCTGACCCACCTGTACATGTCCTTCAGCTGCACACTCGTAATGTTCTTTCCACCACTTACTTGAGTTTTATGCTGTACAGTGTCATCTCATTGACTCACAGGAGACTGTTTGTTCAAACTGTGTGAATCACAATGAGCAGTAAGTTGGTAGGATGTTGGATCACGAATCATTTCGCTTCATGTGCAATCCTGTCGTGAACATGAGTGCACCAGGGAGTGATGCCATGGTCTACAAGACACTACAGAGCGTGGCCCATGTGGCATTATTCACTCTGTGGAATCCACTATGACCCTGGTTCCATTCCCTCTTGTGACAGCCGGCTGGCTTTTTCTGCATGTTGAGTTTACCATGCACACAATAGCATTATATGGTTACCTTCTCCTGCCTTACTGATGCTCAGTGTTGATGGAAGATCCATTGTGTGTCGCAGCATCTGCAAGGTAGAATGTATTCCTAATAATGTTTATCTTCCTCACTCATACGTCCTCTGTATACATGTTGAAATATGGCTATTCAAGAATCTAAGTCAGGAAATAGATACTATCAGCCATTCTGCAGTCATCCAAGATAGGTTAGTTAGCTCAGTAACATCCACATTGCACAATACAAGCACATGATACAGAACGCAGGACTCTTGGCATGTCAGTGAACTTAGTTCACCGAACTGTAATGCCGGTCCCCTGCACTCCCCTATTTATACTTTCGTGATGCTACATGTCCTGTCCTTTTTGCCCACAAACCACACAAATGACAATTCCAACCATGCAATCAACAATGCTTCTGGAAGACTCCAATCGATAAGTTCATCTAGTCAAAGAAACCTAATTCAGCATTAATAATGCAATAATACTATAGTTGGTACACAATTTCTGGCCTTAGAAATACAAACCCTCATCCATACCCATGAAACCAACAAATTCACACTGCACCTTCCAATATGACATGATGACGATGATTAGTAATGAGTACACACTCGTTTCTAACACACCCCCTCATTGTTATTCCTGCTCTACTTTGCGTCGGAACATGTCTGTTCCACCAATCTTCGGATACTCAATAATGTATTTCCCAAGCTTAGATACCACCTCTGCCACTCCAAGCACCCATCTTTGCCTTGAAATATTTGAAGAGCTGTTCCGACACTGACTTTGTGAGTATATCTACCATGTGCTCACCTGTCTCAACATAGTGGATATGAAAAACACCTTGTAAATATCTCTCTCTATCGTCAGATCTGACGAAATGAAACTGTATATCGGTGTGTCCAGACCTCCCTGTTATACCGCTACTCCTATGTTTCACTAGGTGGATTGCAGCTTGGTTGTCACAGAACACCCCCATCGAAGGAGTCCTCCCACGCATATCAACAAGCAGCTTTCTCATTAACAAGGCTTCCTTCACTACAAGAAGCGTACTCTGCTTCTGTAGTTGATGTTGTGACCAGTGACTGCAGTTTTTAGCTCTACACAAGTGGCCATGGGGAGTGCTGACCAAACTTCACGACCATCCCAGCGGTACTCTTGCGGGTGTCACGGTCCCCTGCAAAGTCTGTGTCACAGTTAATATTGACCTCTGCTAGCTCTCACTCATGGAAGTACTTGATATTGTCTTCTAGTCCGCGACTCTTAACCTTGCACATTGCTTTTCCATCACTTTTAGAAGTCGATATATCTCAAGATCGATCTTGAGATACTTGAGGACCCGATAACGAGCAATATAAGACGTTTTCTGGCTGGGCAGCTCATGAATCGGCTAAGAACTGATACAACTTGGGCAATATCAGGTCTTGTGCATTTTGATAGGTACAGTGTTGAATGTGACGCTGCTCAATGAGTATTCGCCTAACAGGACCAGAGCACATGCACATTATGGATGCATCTGTATAGAGTTTGTGAAGATGTAGAATATTGGTCTTTCTATAGTATATAAGGCAGCACGGTCTTGCAGACTCGTGTCATTTACATGTGATCTTATCTTTGTGTACGACTTCTACAGGTTATGGGCTCATATACGCTAACACTGCGCAACTACGGCTAATATTTGCGTTTGAGTCTTCCCCATTGATCAGCATGACAGGATGAAAGGAATTTCGCCTGCCCGGTGGCCTGAAGTTATCGCATGCGAACCAATTGGAATAATTCACGCGCATGGAGATTCTACTGCGCGCGCAAAGGTGCATTGAAGCAGTCACAACAAGACCATCGTCTTCTTCTACTACGTATACCCCAGCTCAGAATAGCGCCGGCAGTTTTCCATCAACGCCACGACTCTTGTCAACCACAACGAAGCACCCAAATGAAACCGATGCGATTAATATCATATCTTTTAATCTTTCGGACGAGCAGCTTCACCGCTTGTCCCTTGTCATGATCACCGCTGCAAAGTCCGCCTACAACTTATGGGAATCGTTGAAGCGGGAGTACGCTGGGAGCAGCACGTTACATAAAGTGGCACTGTATCAGAGACTCGGAAACCTTTGACCAACTAATGAGACACTCGCTATGTTTGCTAACAGAAGTCTCCAGCTTCGAACTGAAGTGGATGAAGCGGGAGCGCTCGAAGATGAGATTTTGTCCTGCTTATTTCTTGTCGCATTACGCGACACAGCATCACTCAGCAGCTGGGCCGTGCAACAACTGCAACGATCCCTAGTGCCTAAGTTCACGTACCTAGTCCAAAACTTGAGGACCTAATTCTTTAGCTATCTAAACGAAACCCTCACTGGTAGAATGGTCAATTGTGATAATCAAAAGATGATCAACGTAATCGGGCGATAATCACACTTTTTCGCACATAATGGACATAATTTGCACATAATCATGTGATTTTGACAGGCCTCGGAGGACGTCGAACCATAATTTTTGAAATCGTTGTTTCTGGGTCTAATACGCAGGTAGATACGTCAATTGTGATAATGAACATAATTTTGTCATAATTTGCACATGATTTGAATATAATTATGTTGATTATTTTTTTAATTTTTCGTCAATTTAACATAATTAAAACATAATCATGAAAA
>JAULKQ010015994.1:0-10722 GCA_032356285.1 Smithsoniella earleae | reverse complement strand
CATGGAAAGTATGGCAGTGCTATGATACTTAAAGCTTGATGCCAGATGACTGCTGCACCCTCTCCCAAAAACAGGCAAACAATAACGCTTCCACTAACCCCTGTAATTTGTATCACTGTTCACATGGAGGAGTTTAACGAAAGCTGCTTAGCTGTGACGGTTTGATAGGTAGAAGAGGTAACGGGAATGAACACATTCTACTGTTAGCAGGCTATATGTTTCCAGCAAATCAAGGATACCAGTAACCCCAGATACTTTCATAGTGTTGAAAGGTTTCTGGTGTGGGAATAATTCTTGCCTCGTGGAATCAAGTTGCCAAATCTGCCTCGCTCAAGCAAGGGGGTTTCTCGTCACTCATGCAGCCTAGAAAATGGATAACAATAAGGAAGGTTTCACACTGGCTAGTTAGAATAGGTTGTGAGCTTTCAGTAGAATATGGAGCCAAGCAGGGAAGTAGTAGGAGGTGTGTTTCAGGGCTGAATTTTAGCAAGAAAAACACGAAAGGTCCTACTTTTTAGTGCCTGAGCAGGCTACATACCTTGATCATGGACCGGAGACACTGCAGAGAGTGACAGGCACACATGGCGCTGGGAGTTTCGTGCTGCATATCTACGACTCGTTGAATGCACAGATTGCGCATGTCTGGATGGCGCCGAATGAATGCATGCATAGCATCGGCCCCAAACGACTCCAGCATGGATTTGAGACCAGCCCACAAGTGCACATCCTGCTGTTCGTAACAACTTCTGCCCGGAAGCGTGGTGTACATATCGCTGAAGGTGAGGAAGCTGAAGGTCTGGCACTGCAGGTGAACCAAAATTCAGCAGACTCAAGACCCAAGGGCGTCCAGAAAGCAAACCTCTCCTTATACAAACCCAAGTACGCCTCCACAAGAGGTGAATAAGCCTTTTCAATAAGCCTCGCGGCAGGGCCTTTTCGAACATAAGCAAATCAGAGGGATGTTGTAAGAGACCAAATGCACAACGAGTCCTTCAGAAGACGCACCCATCTGTCGATCAAGCTCCACATTTGAGGGATAGAGTCCAAGCCTTGGTCGAGCTTGCCAAGTGGAGAGAGCATGTGCTCGCGAGCAAAGTCCCTCACTGCTTGGTCATCATGGGCTGCCAGTGCAAACATTCCTGGCAGAAAACCTGACGATGTGACATCAAAGCTGCACTTGACTGCATCCATTGCATGCACAAGTGTTGCAACCTGGTGCATCACCGCTGCAAACTGCCAAGAGTCAGGCACGTGCCTCCCACAAGAAAAGGTATACTGCAAACATCTTCGCACAAAAAGAAACAATGATGACAAAGGTACTCACTACAATCTAGAGTCTTAGGTATGGCTATTTTGTGTTAATTGCAAGCAAGACTTTCATTGCATATGCTCGTAAACAGACTTCAACACTCACAGACACAGATTATTACTTCTCCTTAAATTAAACGGTACTTAAAGTGCGATACTCGCAATCCAAGTTCAAATAAGCTGGCGTGCATTACACCTGAATCCGACAGCATTTTCCACTGTGCAAGAACTTCAAGAAGTGCGAGCACTCCTTCCATGCTGATTTCATTCCCGTCTTCGGATTCACTCGTCATTTGCACACAAGCTCTTCGAAGAGACTTTTCGAGACGCAGCGTTGCATCAAGAGCCATGGTTTCAGCAATCAGGGTGGCACTCTCATCTTCGAAGTATTCCAACAAGCTGTGGAATCCCATCATACAATGCAGGCAACTTGAGCACTGCGACTGAAGAATCGGCCTGAGCGTTTCCCATAACCCAGTGTCGACGACGACTAGTACGGGAAACAGAGTTGCGAGCAGATTGAAATGCTGCTCATCTTCCTCTGTACGGCAGGTGAACTGGACTCGGGTTATAGTTTGGTTATCACTACCAGCCAGGCAATTTTTCCTTGAGAGTGTTGAGATGTAGTGCGCCTAGAGGTAAGATATGCGTACCTGAGCACATCCAGTGACATGTGCTTCTGAGGTACCTGCCACACGCTTCCACCCACTGCAGCTCGCACTGATTGGTTAGCCGCTGCTGGGAGAACGGTTTGAACCAAATTGAAATATTTTCCCACTTTGAATGGGCAGGTAGCACAACATCTACAGAACTGGGCAGAGGCGAAGCTGCAGTTGAATGAACTGGGATAGATTTTTGGTTGAACTCCACACGCTGTCTATAAATGTGCCGAATTGCCCAATACAAGATTTCTTTTCGTTGTACACAGCCTTCGCTTGTGGTAGTGGCAAATATCAAGAGCACCGTGGTATTAGAACAGCGATGTGCCGCGAGCATCCTATTTGAATGAAATACCGAGAACAACACGCTGGGCTGGAGTGCATTCACACCTGAGTTACTTCAGCATGACCTACGTCCTTTGCTTCTGAAAGAAGCTGGCGTGCTGTGAGCGTCGACATGCCGGTAAGCCAGGAATGCAAGTTCAAGAAGGCAAATTACGCACTAATGCAGGATCTTGCACGCAGAGCCTTGTGGTAAAGAGTTGTAGCATAGACATTATTCCTTTCTCGGATACGGCATTCGGGTTCATCTCCAACACTCGAGTCACCCGCGAAGGAACTCAGTACACCTCAACTGAGCGGTCGTGGACAAGGATTACTTAGGGACACTGCGGTATCCCGGAAAACGAAATGAGACTAGAACATGCCTCTATAATTTAATCCTAAACCACCCTTTGAACCTGAGGTATTGATTGCCGGTCAAGAGCATGGGACTGGCATGATTCTGCGCTGAATTTGCATGATTGGCGATACGATGAGTTTAAGAGACGAATATCGCACGAATTGCATGTAAAGAATACTAGAGCAAATGCCTCTTTCACTGGTTGATTAGATCGTACCAGCTTAGTAGATTGTTTTTGAGGAACGCAACAAGCGGAAGTCGAATCGTTCCAACGGCCGTGCAAGATTGAGGATATTACTCAGCCACGATGACGTTGACAGGCTGAAAGCGCAATAAAAACATAAACGTTACAGAAGTGATACAGTTAGTTTCACCGCAATCCGTCGTAAAGATGGTACAACGTCACGAACTCAACTTCAACGAATCCCTATGAAGGGGTTACACGGCTTCTCAAAATTGTGGCAGTCAATAACTGCAAAATAGTGTACAGAGTCATGTTCAAACATGCTACTCCCACAATCACTTGACCCAGTGGCGCATAGACACTATTATGCTCATCGTCATACAACATGTAGGCTCGTCATACACCTTAGCAATCCCCCCCGTTGCACATCAACATTCTGTCACCTATTGTGCTCTCTCGCTTGCACTCACCATTATTTTACTATTAATGACAGAACTTATTTGTCTCCTGCTGCGTCACAAGAGTACTTTCGCACTGTTTCAGCACGCTACAGATCGTTCTTAATACGCCGTTCTTCCTCATTGTGTAAGCACAGACCAGATACCAGTACTTGTCAGCCTCATGATTGATTATTTAGCCTGCTAGCCGAGTAGACCTTGTGACCGTATAAAAAGGTCTGAATGAATGAGCTGTCACCATTCACTTGCCAACAAGCAAGCCAGACTATAGAATGCGCTGGTCAACTTCAGAAATTAAAACGTGCATCAGAATCATCAATGATTGAAATCAGGAACCAACCTCCGTCATGAGCTGAACAATAAGATGATCAGATTCAAGAGGCCAGTTCTAATCATTTCCATCTCCTATGATCAGAGCTACTGCTGCTGAGGGCGGTGCTCTTGGTAATTAGCATCCATTATGTCCTCATGGGTGCTGCCAATGGCAATGGAATCTTCTGGTATATTTTGGAAGGCACCAGATGGTCCCCCTCCACGCTTTCCAGCCATAAGACTTCTAGGACTTCCGAATCCATTGTGTGCATTCAAGTTGTGGGTCAGAGCAAAGTTTGACATTGAGGCATTGTTCATGATGTTGACAATACTGTCTTGCATCGGAAGACCACTTCTGCCAATGCGATCCAAAACAAACTCGATGTGCTGTATCCAGTGCTCATCTTTCATGTGTGACTTTAGATTCATAGCCATCTTGACAACCAACAGCAAGAGAGCAAAAAACGCTGCAATGAGACACCAGAAAGCAATCTTTGAACTCCTTTCTCCTGCACACATTGCGACGCTAAGGTGCACGTGGCAGAGATACCTTCGTTAGCACTTACCACAAATAGTTGGGTAGATTACTCTCATGTGGTGTAAAGTTTGATGGACAAGTGCACCAGTGGCACGCATGCATCTAAATTACGATCTCGCGTACAATACTTGCGCTCACTGGCTACGCTCTAACTCGGCGCGCAGTTCCTCAGTTGTAAGCAAAACCTGGCCACTCTCTCACCAACGTGCCTCCCACCGCACAATAGTACACGTTACTCGACAATTAGGTTGCACCGTGACTCGGCGCAGAATCCAGATTCTTTTGTGTCCGAGTTAAAGCAAAGCCATTGTAGTTCGCAACAAGTAGTCTACAACGGGAAAAACAACGTGCTGTGGCTTATCATTAGAATGGCAACCGTACCTTCACCGGACAGGTTGTGGATTCTTTCAATGGACTGCTGATCACATACACAGAGGCTATCCTCCATCAACCACATAAAGTTCACTTGCATGCATCCAATGGCCGGGCACATCTTGTGCTGAGTCTCTGATAGTGCCCCCCCAATTGTGTTGTACTGCTGCTGAACGTCACGCAGCGTCTGTAATGATGACACGATAGAAGTTCCACATTGGACGCGCGAGCAATAACCTTCAATGTTGAAAATCATGTTTGCGTGCTCTTGTTCTTGCTCGCTCAACCATGCCACCGTTTCTGCCGCGAACTGTTCAACAGCCTGCGCACATGAATTTAAATTCGAAGCGTGTTCCCACTCGTATTCCGCCAGGGGTACTGTTGCACTAACAGCATTTGAGCGATACAATGCTGTTGGTTGTGCCGTTCATGCTAACTCAGGCATGTAGTTGGATGGTGTTCAATTGAATTGTGTCCCGTACCTCTCCACTTTCGGGAATCAAAGCCGAGTCCGCCAGCCTCAACGTGTTCCAGTAGTAAAGTTTCATGAAGCTTTGTGAGCAGATAAGGCCCATAAACCAAATAGTTGCCGCGAAAGAACTGACGAGGAAGAGGGTGAGTGCAACTCTCGATGCTGATATGACCGAGCAGCAAAAGAACGTTGCAGAGAAGCAGTCTGGCTCGCCACTTGATGCCTTTTCTCGACGATATGCGAGAAATACCTTGCAGAATATGTTACAAAGACAGCCTACAGTAGTTAGTCTAAATTACGAAAGTGCTCGAAGAAGTGACGCAATGAAACTAGTTGTGTAATGACTCTGTACTAAATCTACAGCATGGAACAAATTGAGCAGCAATTTAATATTGTTGCTCCAAGGTTGTGAAGTTTATGAGTCAGAAGCCATTTGGACTTGTGTGCCAAGGAGACAACGAAAGTTTCAGGCAGTTGTTAAGAAAAGAGACGGACCGGCGAAAACTATCCCTCCAATGATCCATGTTCCGATAATTAGCCAGTAAAACATGGATGAGATATCACTAGCGGATTCCTTGTCTCCAACTGTGTTAAATATGTCTCTGACAGCATCTGCAGTTCCCTTTATGTGCCAAACCGAGCCCACAGTTGCTACCGCAAACATGAGCGATACAACACTCAGATACCAGCTAAATCTTGAAATACCCCACTTTACATTATCGGATGCAAGCATGATGCTCAATGGTCTTACTTAAGCGTGCGCTTTGAGAAGAGTTGCAAGGAATTTGTAACTAAGAGACAGCCACCCGTTTGAAGATAAGTTGCTCACGGTGTTTAGCACGCCAAGGGAGTTCTCAATGCATCAAGCTTCGTGCTATTTGTCAGATTCGTTTGTGGGCGATTTGGTAAACAGGCACTATCATCAAGAACGGTTCAACTTGTCGGTGAAAGCCATGCATGTGTAGTGCATACATTCCCCACTCAGTGATGTTCCATGCATTGTTCCGATATGTACAATGGAAATCGTAGGACTCCGGCAGCAAGCTTACGCACTGTTTCGTACATGGTACTTTACTTTTCAGATGACAGAGTGCTCGTGCGTCCTTTCTTAGTATTGACCTGTGAATCCCAACCCTAACCTTTGCAGATGCGCATGATAATTTCAACAGCAGTGCGAACAATAATTATCCCGTGCGATGCGTTACCGACAAGACCACAGGATGCGATAACAGATGTGATCCGTGGTCGGATCTTGATACACAGTGAGGCGAGAAGAGAGCGTAAGTCGAGCAACTGTCGGAAAAACGAGCAAGCGCGAAAGAAAATTCAGGGCAAGAGATAAGTTGATAGCTAATCATCGTGTTTCTCAAGAGCGTCTATGAAGTGTGTGTTACACAGATGTACTGGCTGCCTCGCCAGCTCCTCCACAATCGCGCTATTGAACGTCCAGTCTCACCACAGCAACAGTTTGATTTGATGCAAAATTGCCCAAAATTCGCTTGCTCTCCATCAATTGAGAAACGTTGGCAGGCAAGAATAAACTGCGATGGCTGAAAGAAATGAGGCCTGTGGGCTGGAGATCCGTGCTTCCGAAGAGCGTTTTTGCCATCATGTAAACAAGCCCTTGGGATGTTCTGGTCGTATATGAAAACTTGTAGAAACCTTTAGGAAGATAAAGTGGCAAAATATGGAACACTATGCCGGAATGCGCGTGCGGCGTGCAGGTGTCGTTCGACACAAGCACCACTCCCCCGAGCTTGACTTCAATCGCATCATGGCGGTGGCAGTAAAAGGCCAGTCCATGAATACCTGGATGCAAAGCTTTGATAGCCACCATAACTCGTTATCCTTGTAATCCTATATGGATTGGTTCAACAGTTGACTGGTCAAAAACTTTGTGCACACCAGGAGCTCTCACAAAATAGTAGCCAATAAAGTGAACTATCTTATCTGTTCCTTCTTCATCTTCAAACCTCAGAGGATGGTCCATAGCTACTCCAGAGGTGAGGGTATGGGTACTCATTGCCCAGTGTGTTACCTGGGAACTCGGCAAGATGTTAGGAATCCTCAGAGCCTCATCTGCACACGTACTGAATCATGGAGAGAAGCAAATAGAACCTGAGTTAAACTACTGGTCTGACAAGGATTCAGTGTAGCTCAATCGAAAAATTCGTACGCCTTGAGTCACTAAGGCGAAGAAAGCCAAAATTCACATCACAAAAACTAGTGGCCATTTCTTCCCATTCCACAACAAGCAAATATCAGGTAAAACAAGCATTCCCCACCTTCATCAGGTGCATAAATCAACCACAATCCACCGGGGTTGCCAACAAGCCTGTCATCATGAGTCTGAGTGTGGACAGGGATCTTCACCCATGCATCACTATTGACAACCATGGGCACCAGACCCCCTTGAGAACTTGACTCTGAAACCAGCACTTGCAAGACCTCATTGTGAGACACACTCCTGTACATGCACAGTGCCAATCCTGTGATAGATTGCCAGTAGCTGCTACAACAATGGAAATAGTTTCAATCGAGCAAGCACATAACATGCAGTTGCTAGTAAAATCTCTTAATCTACTGACTCAAAATTTGAGAACTGTTTGAGCCAAAGATCACTCATGAACAGCTGACTGGATCAATGGATTATCTGTTTCCCCCGACAAGAATGCTCATAGTAGCGAAGAGGTATAATTTATTAGCATATTCATTTGGTGATGAAGCCAACTCACAGCCCAAAGTTCCACTCGGCCAATGTACATGTAAATAGGATGGAGCAGCTACCTAAAATCTCAAGTTATACTTGGGGAACGCTCACAGTAAGAAATTGGATATGATCAGCACCCAAAAGCTCACCAAAGATGTAGCATTTAGACCATATTCAGACCCTTCCATGACCAAAAAGGTAGAGCATTCTGCGGTACGGAATCCAGGAAAACCACCAAGGCTCCTTTGACGAAGATGACACTCTATGGAAGACCATGAAATATGTGCAGTCCTGCTCTAAATCTCAAGTGCAGAGGTTTGTAATTTGAAAGAGGCTCGAAACCAGGATTCCTTGGTTGTGTAACAGCCAAATTGCTCTACCCACCATGCCACCAAAGTCCCCGTGCCAAAATATTTTAGATGAAAAGCTCCGCCATGAGTATGAGTCCTTGTCTTACCCAATCATCTGTTTAAACAAGGCTATCAACAAATGGAATGCAGTGCCTAGGATTGTGATGTTGCAAGATTACAGACTTTTTTTTTCGGTAGAGCAGCAACAGTTTCTTCTTCACCAGCACAATCGAGAACATATCATGCTGTTGTATGTTGTAGCACAAAGATACTGGACAGGTTACAAACAGAGCAAAGTGTGTGATCGAAATCATCCTGCATTGTTGGATTTATGTTGACTGCTGAAACAGTGCGTGACACCAGCAAGAAAAGCATTGAGCTATACAGGAAGAGCCTTGTAGGTTGCAAGCTTGAAGCGTACGTAAACATGAGCTGGAATTGGAAAGCACGCTGCCCCCGAACACTGGCAATGATGGTGCTGCTACCCTTGATAATCTTACGTGTGTTCAACTCTACACTGCTGACTTGGAACAGGCAGCTGGCAAAGTATAAAAGCGCCTGGCCGCTGTTATGAACAACCGTGACAGCCGTGTCGTTTCCTTCAATATGCATGTAGCCCTGAATGCGAACCCCATAGCCATCACCTGGCAGTAGACTTGGAAACATTTCACTTAGACTGAACTGGAGCGGAGTCAGCTGTTCCAGCCGACATTGTGTCAAAGGCTGTGATGAGGCCATGCTTGTATCTGGTGCCCATACTTCTAGACCCAGGCCTGTAAACAGGCCAACTTTTACAGGTTCAGTTTCTTTGGGGGAGAACTCCCAGCTTGGCGATTCTTGTTGCTTGTTAAAAATGTTGTTGGATTAGGTGCGATGGAATTTAACTCCAGGATAAATTTGTAGGAACCGTAGCAGCAAGTTCTGAAGCAATATTTTTTGCTTGATCATCGGTCTCCACTAGAAGTTCTTGGGATGAACCATGGGCAGATGATACTGGACATTGAAAGATAGACGCACTTTTCAACTCGTATTCAGCCCTGTATCAGGACTCCTGACTAGCGTTTATGCTTAAAATTTCACTTTGAAAATGACAAGTGTTGAATAGAAGCAGCTCTTTGTCAAACTCTTGTTTCCACAGTTCCCGATACAGTTTTTTTAACTACTCAATGTGAAAGAAGTGCACCCGCAACTGATCCTGTAAGAAGTTTACTATCCCTCCTGTCCATGTAAGCATCGGAAAAGAGTGCCCTCATTGGGAGGTCCTCCATTGAAGAGATGGCTCCACCCTCCCCAATCACCGACCATCTGACTTGAATGCCCATCAGGCCTGAATCTTGCTGATATAGAATCCTGTATAACGAATTCATAGCAACTCGATACTAGGTGCAAGCATGGTGTTGCGTTTCTAGGGTGACATAGTCAGCTGCCACACCTCAAAGGAAAGGAACCATTCTGCAGGACAGTGATATTGAAAGTGTTTGCATCTCCAAAAGCAGCATTCCTGGAACTCTCCACGGCACGGTCACCTACAAAGCGAATTCCCACCTTATGTAAAATATTCACTAGTTACCCGTCTGGAGCTGTTGACACAGTTTCATCACAGGTGCGTGCGGAACAGAGCTTGAGTGTTGCTAATGCCTGCAGAAGCACTCCTTGCTTCCATGCATTTTAGCACTTAATATAAGGCCCTATCACCTGTTCTTACCTTCATGTTGGCTATGGTTGCAAAGAGGGTGGCACGGTTTTGATCCTTGTCTGTTTTCAAAACGCTTGGGACGCTCATTCTTCTCCCATAAGTGACGATGCTGCAACAGAGCAGCTGCCTGTAGCAATAATATTTGAAAAGATTGACTGCCTAAACTCAACAGCAGAAGATATGCTCAAGGTATTTGTAATGGCTGAGTTTGATTCATACATACGCCAATAACCCCCTCCTCTGTAAGCCCATGTTGAGAGTGCGTGCGAGATCACTCAAGAGTACACTATATAACCGACAACGTAAGATCTCAGACAGTTAAATCTGAATGGGTTTGGCGCTTTTACAACAGCCCAGCACATGCTGAGGATCAAAATGGACAGTGAGTGAAATGTGAGACTCGGCTGAGATATTCTAGAGCATATGTGGCTCTCATTGAATCAGGACTTATGTCACTCATCTTGTTGTATCTGAATATTATTACGTTTGGAAGAAGCATGAACCTACTTTCTGACAGAGGTACGTAGTAAGATACACTGTGATGTAATATCCTTTGATTGATCTTAAGCAAAGCCAAAATCTTAACATTCATTGTATGATTCACAGTGAGATTCACTTGAGCTCACCAAAAAGTCTCCACAAACTGGTGTGGTACAGGATCCCAATTTACCTGCTAAAGTACAGAGAAACAAAAGCAATTATTCACTTTACCCAGGTTCCGGCCATTTCCTCTCGCATAAGCTGAGCAGAAAAACACTCCATAACTTCAGATGGTAATAAATTAACAAGTCATCAAGAGCAGTGCAGCCAAGCCATATGTACCTTTGAGCCCATGTGAAAGTATCTTACATTAAGGAAGGAAGTTTTTAGTTTTGAAGTGTTGAATCAGCACAAGCTTGTCAGCCAAGTTGCTGTAAAACTGTAATTGAGGGTGTTGAAAGTATTGAGTTAACCATCGGACAGAGCAGACTTGAGGAGCCT
>JAULKQ010015982.1:0-38470 GCA_032356285.1 Smithsoniella earleae | reverse complement strand
AGCCACCCACCTCCCTCCCCCCCCCCTAGTCTGTCATATGCTCCTGGGAATGTATATTCGGCCGGTATCTTACTTCATTTGAAAGTCTCTTGGATAGCTGTACCTGCAGCAGTGACTTACAGTAGAAAAATCATGTCACAGGTGAATTGCATTTATTCATGACTTACCCCTGCAGTGGCTTAGCGCTGATAGCAAGCTGAACTGTTTTGATGGATGCTGGCTCACAGTAGAATTAACTGGCTGACATCGGCTTGGTGCATGGTTAGATGTTGTCTTGTTCATGCATTCTCTTTTGATTAGAGCTTCAAATGACTATCACGAGTACAGAGGCTTTGACAGCCTGCCTTCCACATTTTTGTGGGCTGTAAGCTAACTCGAATAAGACCATGCCAGGTGACTGCCAGGGCTGGATTTGTTTCTGATGATTTTTAAATCTATTGCCACTTCATCAACTTAGATGCCTCCTGAGAGCGCAATAAGTATCCTACATTTGAGAGAACTGCGTGTTGTCATAAGCTGCTCCAGATGTTTGCACTGTTGCCTGAATATTCAGCCTTTTTGACGTGTGCAGATTGCTGTCCTGCAACTCTTTGCGAAGACTGAGTGCCTACTGCCAAACATGTTTGTGGGCACCCTTACGGGGAAGTCAGTGACTACAGCACTGAGCAAGTCCATAACTGGTGAGATGATCATCAAGTACTTGGAGGACCACAGGCACTCAAAGGTTGCACATAGAGACTCTGTAGTCCCTGCTGCTGTGAAAGATCAGATAATGCTGTGGGAAAAGGAACTGAACCGCCTGCATTGTACGAATGCCTCATTGTTCACAGGGTTTGAAACTCAAGCTATGTTTGAACGAACTTTGGACTATGCGCAGGAGATGGACTTTGTGTTGTTTAGTGACAAACAGCAATGGAGATTGGTTGTGGCATCTGATTCTGAAACGAGTGTGAGTAGATTCATTCAAGATTTAAAAAAGAGTTGATACCAAAATCGTAGTCAAAGTTGCGTTCAAGTCACTGAAACTTGCCGCTGGCAAATTACAAGCCGTGGTCATATTTTTTCCATCGAGCTACCCGTGCAGTCACAGTGAACCTGAGGCTCTTTCGGCTAGGTTTTTTACACAATTCTGAACATTAAGCAGATTGCATATGAGTAACACACTGCAGTTTCTTGGTACTCATGAAGGAATACTCAAATTGGTGGAATGGCCCATGATTCTGCAAGGACGCTTGAGCATTATTTGATGACTGGAAGGGAATATGAATGTGAAAATTGGTAATTATTTAACACTCAATTGAATGGGGAGCAAGGTGCAACTCTCTCAGAGGTGAGTGTTGTATAGTTACCTTCTTTAATGCGGGACACATTGACAATTTGCACCAGTGAGATTTTTGTTTTCGTCGTTGAGTTTGTTGGAAGCTGTTCAGTGAGCGACTGAGTTGGTTGTGATCACGGCGCCGTTGTTAGCTGGAACATTGAGGGCTGGCCCGGCGGTCCATGTCTAGTGTAATAGTAACGTGTAGTGCGAAATAGTTGGAGCCATATGCACCATCATGGATGTTTGTTTTCCTGCGTTTTTGTTTAATTTTTCCGTACACTACCTCGAGATAGGGGCTTGCGCCAGTTAATTGCATCAAATGGGCAGGAGCACTTTTCATATTATCGGTCCTACCCTGACCTTCTTTTAGGTCCCATTAAAATTCTGGTTCGAGAAAGCTTCATCCCGATCACACATCATGTACTTACCGGAGTCAGGCGTTAGTGGAGTCTTGAACTGTTGTAGAAGCAACTCATTGTGCTTGCTCATATTAGCCGTTACTCGATTTCTGTCACGCTTTGTTAAATCATAACCATAAAAATCGTCCATTGTAACACTCATTTGGCAGACAATAATGTGTGTCTGTTTCCAACTTAGAATTTCCCGCGGAACACATGTTCTGTTTGCTTCAGGAAAGAGCTTGATGTGAAAGCACGTCGCAAGCCAACATTACCAAGTAAATACAAAATGTGAATTCTTCATTCCGAATATTTTATAACTTTAAAGTTCAGCAATTCAAGTTATTCTAAGGCTGGTTTCGGTAAGAATTTCACTTAAGCTTGCGTTGCACGGCTCCAGGTCTGAATCTTTTTCAGCCGCCGTTGTACAGGATACTCAAGTAAAGACTGATTTTGAGTGCAGAATGCGAACGTATGTTAAGCGCATGCTACTGAGTAACACAGTTTCTGTAGATACGTTCTTGAAAGTAGCCAGATTACTGGATGTAGATTGTCCAGAGACCATGAGCGCCAAGTAACATCGATTCAGACAGACCAAACGGCTGTCGCGAGTGTTGCGCACACATTAGTCCTACACGAAGTTGTTGATGTGCTGCAAGCCAGAATTTGTTGTAACGTCCACTCTCCAACTTTTGCTATTTGTAGAGAATCTTATTTGAATCTTCTTTCGTTATACCACGTAGCCATTTTTGTCAACCTGGTTCGGGAATCCTACAAGTAGTATGTTTGTCCATAGATTGGTTAATTCTTTTGCTGAGTAGTACATCGCAAGTGAACCGACGTGTTTACAACGCACTAGCATCAAATACTACATAATTCGGTATCTATTGCGTGCACGGCTAGTTTACGCACTTCTTTAGAGAAGTGCTTTGTATTGTCGTCACAGTGAAGAGCAGCCAGATCATAATCTAGCTATAGACTCGTACCACGCAGTAGAAGAGAATGCCGCTACCTTCGCACTACAAACTGGGACAGCGCGCCTACAAGATGTTTCTGATTAGCTTTGCCTTTGGGTGCATGTTGCTTCCAGTCATAATCCTCATATTGGCCAGTTTATTGCTGCCCGTGAAGGGTTTTCTTTGCGTTGTTGTTTTTGAAGTCGTAGTGGCAGTGATCCCCTTGCGCGATCCTCCTATATTTTTACAGAAGTACAGAGACGATGCTGTCAAAGCTGCACGGGAGTGGGCGCAAATTCGTGTTATATATGAGCAAGAGAAGTTTTCACACGCTGGACCGTATGTGATTGGTGAGAAGAGCATCGTGAACTTGTTTGTCTTACCATTCACTTTGTTAACTGTACCACGTCTGAACTCGTACTCACGAGTAGCTAGGCCACTGTCAACGCATTGAGCTTTTCAGCGCTGCTTCCGGACATCAAACTTCCCCGTATACGTACTGGGAGTAACTTGTATGCGATTCCAAGAACGAGCACGACAACACAGTATCAAGTTACTGTGTGCTGAGCTAGGCCTTGCGTGTATCTTTGTACTTCATTGTCAGTTTCCAACTTACAGTGTCGTTTACAATATTTTGATGCGATCCAATAGACTACTCTTGCTGCAGGTTTGGAACCACATTCGGTGTTACCTGTTGCAGTACCTGCAATGATGCATCCATATTCTGGCCTTCTTCCTAAGAATTGTAGCGAGTGCTTCAGCCTTGCAACATCTGCAGCTTTCCTTGTCCCTTTTGGGCGCCAGGTATGGTGGTGGCTGAACATCAGGCCAGCAACTCGCAAGACCTTTGATGCTCTACTAGCTGAAGGAAAGAGTGTATGTGTCGTGCCTGGTGGTGTCCAAGAGTGTCTCCACATGGAACCAGGCCGAGAAGTTGCCTACTTGACAAAACGGCTAGGTTTCATCCGCTGTGCAATGAAAAAGGGGTACGTAGGACCCTACCTAAAAAATTTAACTGCATGAATTGTGCAGCACTCCTCACACTTGCTGGCTGTTCACCTACACACCTCATCTAGCTTGCTGCCCTCGGCATGTTCAACAATGGTAGAATGTGTACCACCCACAGCACTTTTTTGCTTTAGATTGTCGGCAAAGTCACGATGGCGTGAAGGGATTTTCTGTCTCCTTTGCAACATCTTCCTTTTTTGCAGGGCGCCTCTTGTCCCAGCATTTGCTTTTGGTCAATCAGAGATGTACCAGTACATTCGCCCAGGCCCTCCATTGTTCCCTGCATCTGCTGTCAGCTGGTTATCAAAAAGAATAGGATTTTGCCCTCTAGTATTCTGGGGCTGGTGCTTTACCCCAGCACCTTATGATGCTAAAATGACAGTAGTTTTCGGTAACCCAATATCTGTCCCCCAAGTGGATGCACCGACAGAAGATGACTGCCGGCATTATAATTCCTTATTCGTTACAGAAATGGAGCGCATTTTCTCAAAGTATAAGGATGAAGCTGGCTACTCAAACCTTGAGCTCGAGATCATGTGAATACTGTAATCTAATGAATCACTTAGACTCACTTGCAACTTCACTTGCAACTTAAAATTTCTCATGGCACTTTTTTTTAGTTTGCCTCATGCCCTTTGTAAATCAGAGATACAAGCACTTAACACTCTGTAGCATACTTTTCGAGGATCATCGGCTATTTGGGTTCCAGTTTCTCGAAATGACTGATATTCTGCAGAAATTTATTTAGTGATTGTCTTCAACCCTCCCGCCTTTATTGAGTTCCGGGAGAAGTCTCGAATGTGAAATCACATCAGTCTTGAACTCAGTCTGATATGCAACTCCTAAAACATAATGTTGTGAGTACAAAATAGGAGGTGCAAGAACACTTCTAGGACACTTTTGATCAAAACACGGGGAGTGCCATTTTATTTACTCAAAAAAGTATGCGAATCTCACCAACGAAAGCATTGGCAAGTGATGAGTGGCGATGTTGGCTGTCTAAGAGATTGATAATGGCAAGAATTATAATCACTGTTGCAAGCACGCTGACATTCATTGTCAATTACAGCGTCATGGACAAAGTGTAAGTTTTCACCACATGTAAACGCCATAGCCACTTTTTGTTTTGACTGACCTTTCACTCAAATGATACCGTGCGCAAAATGACAAGCACATGATCATACTTGGATAGTGAAAACCAATGCTTGTTCCTGGAGAAGTTGAAAGCTATCTTTGATGCAGAAGGAGCTACCAAGACACTAAATTGTCTGTACAGGAAATATCATTCTGAGCAAGGTGTGAACTTGCTTGGGTGGATGAACATTGGAAAGTTCAGTGATGTTTTTACCCTTGCTATACACCTTGCAATATTCTGTAGCATCTGAAACTTGCAAGGAATGCAGGATTACTCTAATTCAATCAGGATATACTTTCTTTCCTCCCAAGATACCAGTATTGAATGTACTCTGAAGCTAAAATCACCAACCATTTTCTTTTCATCCCACCACCTTCAGGAGTAGTTCATCAATTCAGCTTCACGTGAAAGGCTCTGACTTGTCAGCAGGAATGACTGAAAACTAAGCCTCCATCAGAACTTGTTCGCATATTCTGTCCCCTGTGCTGGGCATAAGCTTGTGAACAAGTTTTGACAAACCCTGTGGGCTGTAGAGAATCAATTCATGGCTATTCAGCACTTCTAGTACTCTTTCTATGTTCCACTCAAATGTAGGTCCTACTTTACCGATGGTATGCGCTACCCAAGTGGAGGAGGTTGTGATTTTGAACGTGCAGCTGTGTTCTCAGTCTGATCTTTGGCCTTCTTTCTGCAGTGCTGGCGCCAGGCTTGCGTCTCTCTCAATAAATTGGAGTGTTTCGGAATTGCTGGAATTTTTTGAGGTAACCGTGCACTCTTTGATTGTCTCAGGGTCTCCTCCATCAGCACTGGTTGACATGATGCCATTTTTTCATCAAGACCAGTACCCTGGTGTGCTCTAGAACTCTCATAATTTGACTTTGACAGTGAAGGGGCAGTAGAGGGGCGATTTGAAGGTGTAGCTGTCGGAAGTGTATGCTCTAGATTAAGCCGCTTTGCGTATGCAACTTCGAAAGCTTTGCAAGTTTGAAGCTCGTCCGTTAGCTGTCGGTGTAGACTTTCCACAGGAGCTTTATTAACATATTGAGCTGCTGCTTTTGCTGAACCTAAATCTAGTCTCCTAGACCTTCCTCCAGTCAAGGAGCTAATTTGTTGCAAGAGAGATGAGACCGGGCTGCCATTCTTTTCAACCTGCAAGACGGTAGCTGCTTTCAATTTCCACTGTCACGAAATATACTTTCCTGTCAATGTAAATCACTTTGGTTGCTTGTTCTCATTTTCAACCCCAGCGATGGGGGTTATTTTAACATTGGCAAGACGATGGTGATGAAGCATATCATATTATTCCAGTGAAAGAAAACTTTGTTCAAATAATATGCACATGAACTATAAAGTTGACGAACAAGATTACCTAAGTTACAGAGAAGTAGCAAAGCACAAGTAAACAGACACAAGTTTGAAATAAAAATCTTATTTCCTGCAATTCATGCATTTTTTCTACAGTTCCAATAAAACATGCAGAGGTGCCAGGCTACTGGTATCTGTTTGTGCCTCATATGCTGAGCCATTGCACATTGCCTGAATGATGGCTAGATTTATTGAACACTATGTGTACATTTGTCGGTGCAACAAGACATGAAGGTATCATGCCAGCTGTCCTTCATGATCCTCAACTTCACACTCTCTGAAATGGACACTAAACAACCCAGCACATAAAATCTGCTTGTTCTCAATATTTACACCAATTCTGCTCTCAAATTTCACCTAGGGATATCATAATCGGTTTCCTGGCTACACAAGAATGGCACAATCTGTTCAGTAACAGCAGGACATCAGTGTCAACTAGCAGAGCAATATATCTAGCCTCAACTTTGTCACTGTTGATAATTCAACAACTTATGTCAAAAACGTTACTCGGACAAGGCATTTCATCTAGAATTGATTGGCACATAAAATGTGACATCTTCCTACTCACCTCATGCTCCCGCAGTGGAACGAACTCAGCCACACCCGTTGACTCAGCAACCCTACGCTAATAACTTAAATGGTTTATAGCAAAGCAGCTTGACAATGGATTCTCAATACTGTGGCACAAAATCGCTTATAGTAGATACGTAGCTATGGTATGAGATCAGCCAAATGTAAGACTCAGGCGACAATGCGTACCTTGTCAAAAGAGTGGACTATACAACAGGACATTGTTGTAGGGGCACAAAAAATCACAGGTGAGGAGAAACTGTTGGAAACTAGGTCACGTATACTTTACCATAGTATACTCTTGTTGTCACTCTTGGTGTTGTACTCTTAAGCATAAATGTAAAGGCTCTTAACAACTTGCATCATCCCACAATGATGGTGTGATCCAGATTGATTCAATTGCATCAATACTGGTTACATCTGCTGATACTAAGTGACCACGTAAATATATTTTTTGCAGAACTCTGGCATCAATTCATACGATTCATCTCCAGTGTTTATTGTAATCTTGCATCGACGATCTTATTTGAGATATTATTAATGTACCAGAAGGGGGCGCAACCATGTTGGCTGCATTTATATTTAATTGTACTATCCAACACACCTTTCGTAGGACGGAATGCTCTGATTTCAGGCGTTGAATGTTGTTTGATGTGAGAGACCTTGTTTGACTTTCAAAATCTGTTCGAATATCAATTGTTCCCCAATCTGCCTCTAGTTGGGGTAAGAAAGGTTCTCCTTCAGCCATGGCTCGCTGGAACTCACTCAACGATATGAAGCCATCACAGTCCATATCAAACACCTTGAGAAACTCCTTAACAAGCAGAGATGTCTCCACAGATGTCACTGATTTCATAACCACGCGTACAATTGTGGCAACCTGTTTCTTACTCAATTTCTGCATGTGCTGATCATCAAACCGAGCAAAAAACTCTGCATCAGTTAAGCGCTTGTCAAACATATAGACCGCTGCTTTCTTCAGCACATCTGTTGCATCAAGCTGAGCCTTCACATTAAAACTGAGTCCAGTTCGTTTGCTGATGGTAGCAAGATGTTGCACATCTGGAAAGGATACTTTTCCATCTCCATCATGATCAAGCATAACCTCCAGGTACCTCAATTGACCAGGGGATATATCTGGAATGACCAAAGAGCAAAATTTGTATAGCTCTTTCTCAGTCAACCAACCTCGTCCACGTTTGTCCACCTGAAGTATCAGTGAGAAATAAATTCATTCTATCTAATATGTTGAGGAGATAAAGCTGATTAATAAACTATGCTATGACCCACTAAGTTTCTGGATCAAAATTGTAATTCTGGGCAGCTTGATGTAGCCTACGAGCTAGAATGATGTTAGTGTGCTTATGTCGGTAAAGCACAAAATCCGTTGGGGTTTAATCGTCGAAAACTCTTACATCATCGGATACATATTGTATTGCTGAGTGGATTGCACACGCACTCTCATTAACTTACTATTCTAAACATGTCAAGTTACTTCTTTCAGAGTGCAAGTGTCCTAAAATATACGCCTATAATTTACTTGTGATCAAACATAATTTCACTTGAGCATGAAACTCGAAGTCATACCATGCGAAACAAATCTAGCATTCTAACTTTTTTCTTCTCAGCTTCAATTGCCAACCGAATGAATACATTAGCATCCCTGGCACCTGGAGCTGCAGAGAATTCATCTTCTGATGATGTACCAGAATCTTTATTTTCCAGTACATGACCAGAACCACGAATAGTGCTTGAACCAGAATATGACACACATCCTTCCATTGACCAGTCTACAGCCCTGCCATTGTTTTGAATACCGACCTCCGTTTCTCCAACCTGCAAGTTCACACATAATTCCCTCAAAAATTTTTGGCTGAATCATGTTCTTAATTTGGCAAGCACAGATGAGGTGAAGGATACATATTCAAGAGTCATTGCCGATCAACATGTAGCTATCACAATTTAAAAGGGAGGAAAAACAGAAAGAAGGCATGGGGAATCTCCGGCTATGGTGGCATTTATTCCCTGTATACTTGTCAGTTGGAATGATTGACTTTTTGTTATGTTAGCTAGTTACTTATAGCAAGGAGACATACCAATAGGTTGTTGTAGCTACCCAGGAGAGTGTAGCAAAAATATCCTTGCCACAGGTGCACAGACTTCTTTTTAACAAAAAAATATGTTTGTTTTCTTCGGGGAAGGGTTACCTTTGTACAACGAATCTTTACGAAGATAAAAGCTTAAATTTTTTAGGCTAACGGACCTTTTTTTTAAAACATATTGCACAGGTAGATTCCTTTCATTCACTCAAAAATTCTCGTTGTAAACCTGGCCACACAGCTTTGCACTGGAAACTGACGAGCGCCACGTAAGATATCTATTAGGGGATGACTTTAAATCACATGTGACTCACAAAGAACTCCCACAGTAATAGCCGAATCAATACAATGCTCAGATTACATTAGTTTGACTGCAATCAGCTATTTATTGTGAGCTGAATCCCATCTTCATGCAATCAATATGTGTAGTACTGAAACGGATTACTACAGCAGATTTGAGAAAAGTTCAAGATAAACCACAGCTCTGAACCAATCAATAATTACATATCAGAAGAATATGCTTCAGAAATGCAACCTTTGCAGTCATCATTGGTTTTTTTCCTGCTGAATTCCTTGATGGTGTTGAAAGGGGTCTACGGCCCTGCTCATAAGCATGTGCAGCCAAAGCGCCGAATGCAGACGCGCCTCCTATGTTCGGAGGATGAATAACCTGCCTAGAAGATTGGGTATGCTGAACTGCACCAATGTGATCTTGAGGAGAATCGTGGCCTACAGGTGACACTGAATGCTTATGCTGCCGGTTAGATGGTCCAGGTGATGATGAAGTGGATTGAGCTCGTGGTGGTGGAGATTGTGATGGCGGTCTTGAATTCAGAGGAGACCTGGCAGATTGGCGCATTTCTTTTGGCAACATTGGCATCGGGTACATTTCAATGGTGTGGATAGGCTGTATCCTGCATCATCCTCAAAGTGTCCACAAGCATTGTGCAGATGATAATTAGCTCCAGAAAAAGTGCTGTTCACATCATAGTAATTGATGCTTTGTGCTTGAGTACTTGTTGATAGTCAAATTTTCAAGTATCAAACGCTCACGATAATAGTTCAAGTACAGTTGTGTTCATCAAAAGATAATCTCATTTGAGCTACACAGTGGTTGAGCTTTAAGGGTATATTCTTTTAAAAAACTTGAATACTTTCCGCAGGAAAGATCTCATGCAACAACCTGATGATTCTCATCAGTGAATAAGTAAGACACATGCAACTCTGAGAGAATTGCTTGGCAAGCACTTGATTGACAATAAGATTGTGTATCTTATCTGTGTATCTTAAACACTACTCCAAATACTCAGAAGTGTGTTGTGGTTCAGTGGCTTGACCCCTGAAGCCGCTGTTGTAAAATTCTATATTTCCTAACAAGTGGAAAGAAATTTATGTAAAGCATCGTTTTTACTCTCTCAATCCATACTTTTAGCCATGAGCATCACCTGAGACGTTTAGCTGCAACTTCTTGCTGAGCAACAGATATTTGTTGAATAATATCCACTGTAGCATCCCCAGTTTCGCCCTCACCTCCTGACATAACACGCGCATCTGGCTGCAGTGCTCCACACATCAAGAAGATGGGCAGGGTTCCTTGACTTGACCGCATAGCCAAGTCCAGAGCTGCAGCTATATTGAAACCTCTTGCATCTGTAAATCTGGATCACAGGTACTCACTCAGAAAGTCAGTGAAATGCTTCTCATTTGCTAAGCATAATTGTAGAATTGGTAATCTATTGTAATGAAATTAGGTGACTATTTCATTTAACATTAATCACTCCTATTCTCAAATGCTGTAGTGAGAGTCATCTTTGGAAATTTTTGCACAGTGAATGACTATGCCATCAGATTATCAGCTATCGTATCGCGCACTCCTTTCAAAAAATGAATTTCTTCCAAAGCAAGTGAAGACCTGGAGTAAAACAGCTACCTGTCCAATTGATCTTGAAACCATCGTAATAGGCCAGTAGTCATGCCAGGCTTAACCTCTCGAAGTCCATCACGCCATTGAACTAAATCATTTCCAGAGGTGAGCATGAATGCCATTTGTATTATAGAGCAAGACTCTTTTTTTGCCCTACAGAAAGCGCACAAGGTGATGACAGGCCACATCAAAAGAATGGATGGAAATAATTTAGTAGTATCGAACCAAAACTCAAGCATCTGTGCCAGCTGATGGACGACAAAATCTGCAGCAGAGTGTGGCTGAGCGCTGGATACATCTAGTACAAAAATCCCCCCGCGAGCTTCGTCAACAATACCATGACCAAACAGAAAGCGTCCATCCTTGAGGCGTGCATTGTTGTACTTTTCAATGCGCTCAAGTTGAACTGATGTTGTATCTGTGCTCTCTTCTAAGCTCTTAATGAGAACTATAAGGTCAATGTACAATCCAGTGTGGACACCAACGTGTGTGATGGTTCCATCTTTGGGCTTCCAAGTAAAAAATGGGCCTTTACAGTAAACTGCTGAGCGAGGAACTATTTGAGATTGACTGTCATGACGCCCATGCTGTCGCTTCTTAGTATAGGACCGCCAATGCTGAGTAAGTATCCACTTCGCATTGCACTGCAGATTCTGATACATTCAGGCCAAGACCAGAATAATAATCACAATACATGTATCATGCCATCCCCAAGAATGAGACAAATGTACTATGATTAAGCTTGTCGGAGTACCTGGATCTTTTCAATGTCAATATTGACATTCCTTATTTTCATGACTCGAGCTTCAACAGGTGCTGAAACTAGATTTCGATTGTTTTCAGCTGTACCACATCCATCACATGCAGGACAACTACCAGTAGTGATGTGGGGAAAAGCTCCCCACTTCTGGAGCAAATCTTTCAGTGTAGAGCGCTCCACAGGTAAACGGGATGTATCTGCTAGTTTCAGGAATTGCATTGCACGTACAAGGACTCCAAACATAATCTGCATCTTCATGCTGTCTACATACTGGTCTGCAGACCTGCGGCGCCCAGATGATTGCAGTAGGGCGGAATTATCTTCTCTCATCTGGTCTTCGATGAGCATCAAGATCTACATTTTCAAAATTTGTTATAATGCTTCACTATTGAGATATATCATCCTGCTTGCTGTACAAACACAAATTCTCTAAGGATGATTCAAAGCAAGCACTTGATGTTAATCAGAAAAAAGGATACAACATTTGAAGCCAGTTTGAGCATCATGACCTCCTCCAGTTGAACTCAACCTGTCTATTCTCGTCTTTGGAATAATGGAAGCTACAGAACAGGGAAGATGCAAGCGCTGAGCTCATGGAGATCGCTTACTGAGAAGTTAATGAACGTAAGAGAAATTTCTTTTCACAGGTAACAAGCTATTCATACGTCAGTGTGCTTTGGGAGAATACGAAATTTAAATGCACACCTTCCATGGTGGAAGTTCATCAAAGATACCTCGAGACAACTCAGACTGTTTTGGATCAACTACACCACCACATTCAGCCATTTTGGCTTCCAGTTTCTGCCAGATTCCCTCTTGACTTGAACTGCAAGAAAGGCACAGTTGTGAACTATTGAAGTGCGAATAATAAAAACAAGCGGATAATATTTGATGTCAGTAGGAACATAGCAAGCTGAAAATAAGTTTCCTGAATATTTTGTGCTAGGCAGCCTCACTCCGTGTATGGTGAGAGTATTCACAGAGAGAGACCTGACAAATTAGCACAATGTTCTTTTGAAAATGATGACTGGGATGAGGTATAGAGCATGAAGGTAGGGATCTGCTCATTCCTCTGCAAGTAAATATGCAAAACACTCTCGGTAACTGGGAGGACATGTGGTATTGCTTATGAGAACCTTTGGGAGAGCAAAAAGACTGCAAATACCTCAGATGTACAAACAAATGAATTATAAATAAAAAAGATGAACATGTACAAATAAATGTGTGCTGTGTTCTCTGGAGTACACCCTCATTCAACTTTGACTAACTACTTCAGTCCAGAACTTCTGCATCAAATATATAAATTTGCATCGAAAGAGTCTCGATCGAAAGAGTCTCTAAGAGTACATAGAACTTGATATACGGATTCTAGACTGTTGTAAGAGATATTGCATATCCAAGTACACTCGAGGATGCTCTCTCATCCTTTCGCCACCAATGCTGTTAAATCTGAGATAAACCAAAAACATGCTAGGCAGCACAGTGGCACTGTGCGTGTGAACAACTCTATAATTCTGATCTCACAGCTCACACTCACTCCACTGTACTGCTGCATTCTGAACAATGCTGCCAATGCGGTTGTGTTGGTAACATACTTATTTGAAGAATAGTGAAACGTCACAATGTGAGAATCTCTTATATAGTACCATCTGTAGTTACCAGCAGTAAAAAGTTAAAATTAGGATGTATTCAAGCATTCTTGCAATATGACTCAATTTGAGCAGCTAAATTCTGTATTTGTAGCATCATGCAAGCCCGAGTAAGCTGTCAATTGCAACTTCTGAAATCACAAATTTAAGATCTTGTATCTCAATGCTGGTCAATGCCATCCACGAGTTTCCTTTAACTTGGAAATATTAAGTACTAACTGAATCTAAACGTCACAAAAGTTTTGTTGAAACTCCGGGATCAAGCCCAATATTGCATTCAGGAGTACAAGCTTTGACAAGCTTGTGGAATCACCTCCCAGTCTCATCTAGCACTTTCCAACCGAGTCTTTGAACTTCTTTGCGCATTTCGTGGTCTGGTTTTGCCCAGTTTGGGCGAAGTGCACGAATAGTGACATCAAATGGTGCCAGAAGCTGGTGAGAACCTGGCATAGGTTGAAGTCTTGCCATCGGTGGGGGTGGAAAAACTGCAAAATTTTCATTGAAGTGACGTACGTGCCCTCCAAAAACAAAGCAACAGAAGTCTGACTATCTTGGTATCAAGTTGATTATACAGTTGCGTCTTCTCACCATTCTGCACTGAATTATCATTACTGTAGTATTTTGCCTCTTGTTTATGGATTTCAGGATACATGATACAAGAATGCAGTTGACTCTTATGATTGCAAACATTGTATCTAGTCAATGAGATACGTTGTGATGGGAAATTCAGCTCTCAGAACCCCAACTGCTGTTAGAACTTGATTATACTGAGTGCAAGCTTCATATATTTCTTCTTATCAAAGAAAAAAGAGTTGCAACCAAATAAACTTGTAAGTGAGCAAATGACTTGCTTCAACAGTTCCACGAACATCAGTGCAAGTTAATGGTATGTGCTTCTCACTGAGTGAACAGTAAGTTTCTAGCAAGCACATCCCAGGACATGATTGCAGCACACGGCAAAGCTCAAATATGCTTAGCATTAACTATGATTCTTGGGAAACATCTTGAAACTGTAATTCTCTTGAAAAGGTGCGCATGCAGAAATTTGAAATGGCTTTTTAAGGGTGCCTGCATCTCCCAATTGAGTAAATGGAATTAAGTCAATTATTCATCATAGAGTCACCATTCTATTTCTGTAATCAATCAGCCTCACATTGCATAACTATGTGTGTATAACAGTGTCATATTAACAGATATGTAGAGTTCTTGAGTGCTAGAACTTTTGCAATAATAGCAATGTACAAGGCAAAGCTAATGCATGATGTACAATAGCTTCTGTAAGAGTTTTACCCTCAACGTCAAAGCAGCGATGGTCCTGCGAGCACTGAAATGGGTTAACAGTCTGCTATTTCATCAAGCCAGCAGAATAGATAATTTACACAAGTATTTACAAAGTGAGTTGTGTTCTGTGGTGCTCTATTGGCTTCCGACTCAGTAGAAGTGCTTGGAACGGCAGCAAACTACATCAACAGGTGGAGAAGCATTTATAACCACTACTAGAATCATGAAACACAGAAGTAGCTTAGTGTTGAGAAATCTGGCAGACCTGAATACCATTGTGCAACACTGCAAGAAAACAAGATGATGGTGCTTAATTCTCTTGCAAAAGACTTGGCATGGAAGCAAAGTCTCATATGTCACAAGTGCAAGTAAGAATCACAAGAACTGCAAGCCTAGAAGATCCTTGCTTCAGTGTGGGCAACAGTGCTCATCAGCATATCTCACCTGGATTCCCCTGCTCATCCCAGAAGTATGGAGCAAGAAGATCGCGGCGTTTCCAGAACAGATGGGCATTGAGATCCCGTGGAAGCCACAGTACAAATGTAGGACAACCTCGCATGTCCAGGACAGGTCGACGTTGTAAGATGGACTGCTGCAAGAATGGGTAAACTGGAAATACCTGTAATTTATCCCCTCATCCAATGTTAAGGAGGTTCAGTAATCATCATGAGTACATTTTTTAGCTAAATGAAAGTAGCAATCAGCTATGCATTTCAAACTGCGTATGCTGACACGCGAGCGTATACTTTATCCCCCTGATGAGTGTAGAAAGAAATTCGTTTAATGTTAACATTACAATGTTATCCCTCTCCAACTTCGCCTATAATGCTCAAGAGTATTAGCAATGATGTACTACTTGTGTTCTATGCACTCAAAATTGATTCTCAGTGTAATCAATTCAGAGAGATCCCTGTTTTCTAAGTTAGCAAGCAACACTCTATCAATAAAGGCAGTACTTACATCATATTTTTCCTTTCGTTTTATCAGAGTTATTTTTCATGGTGGATAACCTCTGATACAAAAGAACATGCAAAGCCCTTCTTGTAAGATACATACTTGTACAGTGATGTCAACACCGACATCAACCAACATGTGCTGCTGGCTATCCATCCCTGAGTATGATGTGTACAAGACCTCCCCCCAGGATCCACTTTCTTCATCTTCATGAAAGTCACCTCGCCATGTACATACCTCATCCCATTTTCTATCCACCAAAAGTGCCCTCTCCTCACGTTTGTTCCGAATCTACAAATGCACAACTACTGAATGTCTCAGGGAATTCTTCAATTTCGATTGAAAAAAGTTTTGCAACTATCTGTGAAAGTTGTACAGCACTACTAAAAAGAAATTCAATTAGAGAATGCTACATATCATACATAAAAAATGATTCGTGTATCTGTCACCTGTACAAGAATTTTCGAGCTGACTTAATCATAGAATTAGAGAAAGCAGTCATTTTGAGATGTTTTACTTTCCCATATGATGTTTTGTCAGATGATATTGACAGCATTACCTTGAGAAGGCTCTTTCTTTCGCTTGAATCCCCACCCTGATAGCTCGGTCTAACATACTCTTGCCTATAACATGCGTGGACGTCCCACGGCTCTTGTGCATGAGTGTCGAGTTTGGTCCCTCTCTGACACTGTTCAGATTCAGAGTGTGAATCTTGAAAAGTACTGGCATGTCCTCTACTTGATTGTGAGCTATATGGAAGGGTTTTCATAATATGTGGTGTCTCCTTATTAGACATCTTGCTCCCAGCAGTGCTTGACATTGGTGTTTCCTTGTAGGACTTCAATCCGTTTTTGGCAAAGGCCCTACGAACATGCTCAGGTGTTCCATCACCATCCATGAGCTCTCCTCTCATCTCCTCACCCTGCATTCAAATATGAGTTTCAGACCTGTGGTTGCTACAATCACGGCTTGAATTCAGTTCTTTGGGCCCAAATTTTTTGGCATTGGCTCTTTTTACTCTGTAATCAGTTGCAACTGGAGAAAGAAAGACTTTGAACAGCAGCTGATGTTGAACCTGCGTATTTGACAAACAAATAGCACAAAGACTTTGTACTGTCTGGGAAGCTCACCACAAGAAAACTTTTGTGATTATAACTAGAATTTCAAGAGATGATACTGTGGCAGCAGCCCTATTTGAAGAATGGAAGCTCTTTGAGAAGAATTACGAACACGATCTGAGAGCTCTATAAGCTTGCTGATTTGTTTCTACTAGGAAACAATTGTATATAATGTAGGTAAGGGGAACAGAGGCTTACCTGGAAGGAATGTGAGATTATATTGCCTCCAAAACTAACACGAGAAACTGTTTGTCCTGTAATGTGCGGTCGTGACATTACACGATAGCGGATTCCATAGACCCTCTCTCCACTTGCAGCATCATGTACACGAACAGTGACACTTGGCTTTCTGGGAACAAACCATTTCATTTCATGACTATTGAATACTCGCAATATTTTTTGTTGGTTGCAGACATGTTCCATGGCACTCATGCCCAAGAAATGGCTGGGTAGACTCACTATCTCTGCACGGATTAGTGATCCCATGTGTGCATGTACCCAGTCAGTTGTCCCATTTGCACAGGTTTCCTTGATACCTAATTCGATGTCAACTAAATCGCCTTTATCATTCTGTGTCATCAGGAACCTAATGCGAGCCCTAGGTACAGCAGCTTGGGTACCAAACTCTGAGAGCACAATACGCACACACGCCATTTTCTGTAACTCAAACCCAATGAACTGCGTGCATCGATGTGATACAGCAATGTGACGTTGAGCATTGATAACACTGGAACCATCATCACTGCATCCTGATTCAGCTGTAGGGCAATGGCAAAGAACTGATATTTCAGCACCAGGTGCAAGCCAGGCCCCTGCCAAGCCATTAGAGTCTGTAACAAGATGATGGCGCTCCTGAATGCCAGCTGTAACAGCAGACTCAGCATTTTCTACAACATAGTCAATTATTTGCCCCTGCAAACTGCACTTGTTTCACAAGCCAACCTCTCAACTCTGCAAATCATGACAGCACAAAAAGAAGTCATTATTTGCTCCAATTGACTAGCATTTGAGAACCAATAGATTTGAAGGCCCTCTTCAAACGAAACAATTTGACATCAAGAGCACAGAATACTACATAATTAACTGATTTTAGGATTTTTACTCTTGCTCGTCCATAATTGTGTGATCAATATTTTTCTCTCATAAGTGAAATAGCTGTAAAATCTTTGGCACTTTATTTTTTCATTCTTAAATAAAAAATGTTGTGAATAGAAAATGTCTTGAGTAATGCACAGCTCAAATTAGTTTGTAAATGACGTACCAATACTCGATGAATGAATGAAACTGTTCCCTCACACCATTCCCATGTTACAGGAGGTGGGGCTGGAGGACGAGGAAATTTAATCATATCGATTGACACTTCAATGCCTTCAGCTGGTTCGTGGCTGTAGAAAGTGCGAACACCAAATTGGACATACACTTTTTTCACAGCATGGAATTCTGCAGGACATTCGTCCCAATACAACGTATGGAAGCATCTTTGATTCCATTCTACATAAGGATGATGAGATGAAACAGATACAGCTAGCAGCTCCCCACTCTCTACTATCATGTCATCAAAGCTGTGGTCACCACGAAAGCAGCTTCCATCAAGACAGCCTGAGAACAATGGGATGTACTCAACAGAATCTTGCTCAGGAGCCAAGTGCCACATTTCCTTTCCCTGCAGATGGCACAATAATTTTGACAGGTTATAGTAGACACAGAAAACTCTATGAAAGCATAATTTCTACAATCTGACGTGTATTCTTGTGTATTGTGTCGGCTCTCCACCCAACCACCCCCACACACACTGATGGGTTAACAACCTATAACAGCAGCATGCTCAGTTAAGAGAAATTCAAACAGGCAAGAAAGTAGTTCCCAGTTAATCTGCATCCTACCCCATCATTTAGTCGTAGCTTGAGCTTATTCAATTGTTCCACGGCTTGAGCTATATCGCCTGCATGTGTGGCCTCTTGGAAGCGTTTGATACCCTTAACTTGGCCTGAGCCCTTCAATTTCTCGATAATCTCTTTCTCCTTCATCTTGGCGATAGAGCTGGCAATCCAAAGTTGCTGCTGTGGTCCAGCATGTTTACTTCTTGCCAGCAGACTTTCAGCAAGCCTGACATTTGGACTTGGATCTTTGTCAGATTTTGGGCGCTTAAATACCCGGTAGACCTTGTACGTAAAATGTTGTAGTTCTGCTGAGTGTCCAGCAACTTCAGGATTTGCGTGGATTTCTCTGATTTTAATCTGAATCATAGAAAGTTGTATGAGTAGTGAAAAACACTATGAGGGCACAGGCAACTCAACAGCGTTTCTCTTTTGTATTCTGAAAGTTATTGGGCCATGTCTCATTCATTCCAAAACCTAATGGGTAGAATGACACTTGGTATCTACTGTCAGCATATCATCTTGTGAAATTTTCTTTCAGGTTTGGTTGAGCATGGCTAGGTCGTTACTGACAAAACAAAGAAGTGCAACAACTCATCCCCTGACATGAAGTAGTGATCACAAATATTTTCATCGCTCTAAACTTTCCACAAGCAAGCAATTATTCCATGAGAGTTAATATCTAAACCCATCACATCTACAACAGTAGCCAAGCATGAGAAAAGTCACAGAATGATTTGCAGGTCACAAGTGGCAAACCAGAGACATATAAATTATATCAGACAATCTTGAGTCAAAATATACTGTATTACCTTGTATCGAATTTATGGTGTACCTGAAGTCTTGGACGCCTGCGTGTGTATATGTCATATATCAAATATCCCAGTGCGTTTCCTTGGCCCACGAAAGCTTGTGCTGTGTTGTCAGTGTAGATTTTGTCAGCTGAGTGTGAATGTGGAAGATAGTTGAATCTGTTACTTCCAGGTTTGTGTCCAGGAAGCGATGGAAGTAACCGAAATGATACACAGTCTCTTGGTGCTGGAGCAGGACTGAGAGTTTGCTTCTGGCAATGAGTATGAAAGAAAAGAGTTTGAAGGTGCGGGTCTGTAACTATGGCGTTGTACGCTCCTGTGGGAAGTTCAGCAGCATGGGAACCACTGTAGGGCCAAAATGATCGCAACCCAGCTTCCCTAACTGTCATATTCTGTTCAGAAAAACAGCCACCCTGCGACAAAGATCAACTCATGATGGAAAATCAAAGGAGACTTCTGTGTTCAAACCACAATACATAGGAACAAATTGGATATTATAAGTTACTTTTAACAGTTTCTCAAGACTGACATTTGAAGTGCAGACTTATTCTGAATTTGAGATATGAATGCTACAGGATTATTCTCACTTTGATATAAGGATGCTAGAGAGTCCCACTCTAAGAAACTTAGTCTGAACAATTGATCACTTCTGAAGGTGTGGTAGATTGATGGTCCATCACAACTGTAAGCCTTTTGTGACACACCTGTGATTTTGGTTTTTGGAGGTGCTGATGAGATTTACTGAGTATGTGATCAATACTCTGAAGTCTCTTCAGCAATAACTTTCGCCTTTGAAGCATCTTCTGTGGAATCTCTCCATCATCTGGTTCTTTCTCAAGCCTGAAAGTTTGTTTCAAATTTAGTCGAAGATCATGTATAAATTACTTAGTGTCATTGTGTCTTGTGTCAGGGCTTACCAGATCTGAGCTTACCACGTCCAGCTCAAGAATCATTGTTGAATAAGTAGTACTAAATGAACGAATAGTACATGTGTGATACAAGTTTACTAAGCATAGCATTCAACGTAATGAAACGTACGCAAGTGCACCAGTTGCATGATAAGGGGAGCAATGAATACCAGTTCTGAACCCTGTCTAAAGCAATTCTTGAAGCGTTTCTGATCAAGCTTTTACTTAATAGTCAACATTATACCAAACAACTATATATATATATATGCTGTCCGCAAGTAAGAGAAAATTTATGTTCCTTGACGTTTTCTTCTGTATTCTCGTTGATGATGAACATTGTACTGTGCAGCAGTAACATAACATAGCACCTACTGGTGACTCCACCTGGCAGCCTCTTCATTGCACCAGCTCTTCTCAATGTTCCCTTCAGGAGGATCTAAACCAGCTTCTTGATTCGGAGTGTCGTTCGTCTTGTAGTGCCAAGCCTTTCGGTATGTTTGAAGGACACAATGGGTTTCCTTACTAGAACCTTGACCAGTGATACGCTGTTCCCCAGTCAGCAGACAGCTTGAAGGAACACTTTGATGGGGATGATGGTAGGTACGGCTAGCTCGTTCTGAAGGTGGCCCACAAGATCTGGACCGGCACCTTGGACCTCCTTCCACATCTTTAGAGCATCCTGAATTCTGTAGACGGCATTCCCATAAATCACTGCTTTCCGGGGTTGGGGGTGCTATGGACAGAGCAGCTGTTTGCAGGGACTCTCCATGTGTAGCTGCCATTGGCTGAGCTGCATGAAGCAATTTCTGCTGTGCAATAGGTTGTACCTTTTTGTAAAGCTCAATGGCGCTAACGCATCCCTGCACTAAAGATTAAAACTTTCTACTATCTCCAGCAACCATGTATCGAGTTTCTGCTTGATGTCTTCACACTGTACATATGCATGTACAACTCAACAAATGCCTAGCAGGTCTGAAATTGCTACATGGAGGCTGCATCAAGCATAACACCTTTGGTGAAAGTGCTTGGTTATCAAGGAATCCTGTGGCAATAACACACTACCTCTTTGACATATGCAGATGGAGGCCGCTGCCTTCGCCAAGGTGCAATTTCCGGTGAAGGGGGCGGAATCCATTGCATCCTATGAATAGGAGTCAGCATGCTCGGACTCTTGTTGCTTGGTTTCCATATTCCCCAGCCAACACTCTTTTGGAGTTGGAGTGAGTGAATTTGTGCATTTCTCTGATACTCTTGCTCTTTTGTGTCCCTTAACATGGGGGGAGAGAACACTAGTGTGCCTGCTTCATCTGTTGCAAATGATCCTACTGTATCACCTGCAGTATCTTCACTTGCATTTTACCACTTTTTCAGCTGATTTACCTTAGAAAAGAGCATTGAATTCACAGGAGTGATTATTATTTAAAAACACAGAATGGAAAAATTTTACCAGAAATTACATCTTTCACTGCTAGCAATCGATCCTGACAGACCGGGACACCAATAAATTTGTGTTTACTTTCCGAATACTTGTCATGCAACAAAATAGTGGCGTTTTGAAGGTCAAGCTTAGTCCAGTCTTGATGTGGATGATTCACAAGCTCCTCTACAAGTGTCTTGCTGTATGGAAGAAGCTCCCGAACTGTAAGAACAACAGTTGCACTAAGAGGAATCATCGCCATCTGGATTTCATGGCACTGATGATCAACCGTCTCAACTATCTTGCGTTCTCCAAAGTGGCCATATGGATGATATCCAGTGCAAAGTGACAGGCAAGTGAATCTGTACATTCAACTCAAGTTAACCACTCCCGAAGATGCCATGTTTTGGGATTCTCCTGGCTACACTCTCCCTGCTTCTATAATCTGTAAAAGTGAAATTAGTGCCAATTAAGTTACTCCATGAAGAAGGACAGATCACCTGTGATTGGCAAGCACTTTGCAGCAAACAGTCCCATTTATGTCAGTTTTTGTACTTCGTGTAGAAGTTGAGCCTGTATTGTTAGTCTTTGAAATTCCATGAGCTCTAGAGTCAACAACCAGCACTGTTGCACCAGGTACTGCCTGTTCTGTCATTCTATCAACCACCCGAACTTTCAACGTTGAGCGCAGAAGCTTTGTAGTGGTTACCCCTGGTGCATGCTTAGGTCTTGTGGGATGTAGATATGGTTTCCGCCTAGGCGGCACTTTGTACATCTCTGTCATACTCATTTGCTTGTCCTCTACTACAGGACCAGACTCGGGTACAATGGGCCCGAGCATGTGCCCAGTTCCATGAGTATTCTCACAAGCCCAAGCATAGGTACTTGCTACCGATTTGGCATTTCTCGTACAACTCTGGAAGCTACTGCTCATGTGGCATGTTTTGGGTCGTTGTTGTTGCATGTACTCTGCGTGAGGCTGAAAAGCAGTCGTGGGACGTTTGTGGCATCTAGGGGAGCAGTTTGAACCACGATCAACAAATGTGCATTTCTTTGATTGTACACCAGACGCGTGAAGTTTTTCTCTTCTTCGTGCCTGCACATGCAATGGTTGAGCGTTAAAGACTATTAAATACCAAATGGCTGTTCAAGGGTCGCCTCATCCTCACTTCGACAGGGATTCGAGAGGGGAGAACAAGAGATAATGGTTTGTTACCTGGTACGCTTCATCGCTGTTTTTCTGCAGTTGTGGAACCATTGCAATGTTGGGGAACACACTTGCCAGGTCTGGGAGTTCTCTCCAAGACCCGTCCATTATTTACCAAAATCATACAAGATAAAAAAACTCTTTGTAATAATCCAGGTTCACATGCTTCTGTGTTACGAGCTACTGGTACAGAGCGCTTTGTAGGCAGTGTTGGCAACAACGTCCCGCATGCTGTTAGGTGCACTTGATTTGACTCGTCAGAGCTCATCAAGCTTATCGTCCACATTTACAACTAATCCAAAAAGTATTGTCTTCGCACATAAACTTAATTGGTCTACCGCGTGGGATACCCCAGATATACTAAAATAATCGAGGTATCGCGACAAGGCCAGCAAGAGCACAATTCGAAGTAAGAACATTGTTCACCAACCTGAAATGTCCATCAACTTCATGGTAGATTATAACGATGACGGCACCACTTCGTTGCGGTAGAAAGATACGAGTGGAATGAAGCCAACGGCTTTCAGCCCTACTTTTTCAGAATCTAGGTACCAGCGCAGTGTAGTGGCTGTCTCTACGTGCGTGTCAACACCATTCATTAGAAATATCTAAAGCGAGGTTGTCAAGTACTGGAAAGCTGTCTCGCCCCTTTTAACTATCAAATTACTCCAAATGCAACTACATTCTACAAACGTTGGGACAAAGATCCTGCCCTACACGGATGAAGAATGGAAAATCCCTGGGTAACCTTTCCATAAGCACTTAACCAGAAGTATGCCATTCGCTGTTTGCACATCATGTCTCATACCTTGTCCACAGGTACACTGGGCACATCGCGGGCATCTCCAATGTGTACGCCAAGACACCAATTGCCGGACAACTCGAATGTGTCGACCCTGCACCCGCATCTTTCATGTACAGCCGTTCAATTGCCCCTCCAAGAGCTATGCCCGACAGGGATCCTTGCAACCGTCCAGAGGACGCCAAGAAGCCACAGCCTAGTAAGCAAGCCAGAAACAAGAAAAATGAAGCTAGTTTGCAGAATCAGAACCAAACAGTGTTTGATTTCAGAGAATATATGGCCTAGACAACAACTTGAGGCTACTCAAAACTCTTTCAGGCCGCCGAGGAGCAGCATTGCTAACGGAGACTTGAGAATAGACGGGTTTATCACATCTTACAACACGTCTTTTGACGCTCCGTTTGACAACATGAAAAAACTTCGCAGCCCAATGCGCAATCCAGACCTTGCAAAAGCAACTGATTTGCGGCCATTGTATTTGAGCTCTTTTAATCGTGTGACAGAGTGAGAGCCACCCATTTCTTGAAACAATTATTCTTGGTCGACTCTGTATTCTATTAGCTACAGAGAGAAAGATCAAACTATCAATAATAATAACAGGCATCCATGTAGAAACCCTGGCTCACTCTTTGAGTAGCTTGTGGTACAGGAAGCGCTTAATGAAAATGATTGCATCTATGGGAGAGAGATTGGCTGCAAAGTTGGGCAATGCAAATGATAATGCATTCAAAATGCGACGGCTTTTCAAAATGTATGATAAGGAATCCACAGGCTGCATCCATCTGGAAGATCTCCGAATGATGATGGAAACATTTGGAATCCAACTAGATGATGATTCACTATTGGCACTGTATCATGTATATGATACAGAATGTACTGGATACTTGAAGTATGAAGAACTCATGAAAGTCCTTTTGGACGTGGACTACTATGCTCTCTACACAGGAAATAATGATGTATCGCAGGCTATGTCAGATTTATGCACAGTGAAAAAAATGGTGGCTGCTATCAAAGTTAAGTTTAAGAGCTCAGTTACAGAACTAAGGAAAGTGCTTCAGTGTTTAGATGGCGACAACACCGGTGAGCCTTAAATGTCATAGTGCTTTGATAACCTTAGTATAGGAGTTTGGAAGAAGTCATCAGTAATATCAGGACAAAGCCCTGTCTTCTTGCAGTGTTCAAGCGTTTCTCTTATGAGTGCAGGCTACTTAGAACCCAAGAGTTTTATGGCAGGTTGTGCAGCTCTTGGAGTCACCTTGAATGATGCTGAGGAAACTTACATTCGCAACCTTGTGACGACTGACAAAGAGGGTAAAATCCGCTGGGAAGATTTCATTTGTTTGTTCGAATCTTCATAAAATCCATGTTTCCGATATCATTCGCTCCTCGTCACTTTGTGTGAATGGCATGGATAACAGAAAAAAAGCAAGACATTTCCAGACGTGGCAGCCTAAGTATTCTGATGATGGCATGAGGTGTAACTGTTAGGGCTTTGTGAGCAGACAGTGCTAATTCGGGCCATTTCGTAGGAACAAGAAGAACATGAACAAATTACGTGTTGCCTGGACCTATGCAAGTGTGCAGGTCCCTGCACATTACCTGGTTATGTAGCTTGAAACAGTTCACATTATATGTACCAGGATGAGCATATCAACAATACGTGACAACATATGTACTTGCTGTCTCAATATTACTCAATAATATAGTTGAACAGACCTGTTCGGTCACGTACATAATTTGCATCAAGTTTGCATCTTACAACTCTTGTTGTGCAAGTACAAAGCCGTTCTGGGACACTGAATCCACATTCTCTATCAAACTTCATGACTACTGATTGGTCTGCTGAACTTTTCAGAACTTGGGAGCGAGTTCTGACGGTTTCTCGCCAGTTCCAATTCACTACGCTCTTGATGCCAACTAATTTCATAAGGGCCGCAGTGTTCGAGCATGGAAAGAGCCATAAGGCGTTTTGTCCGTCCTACCTAAGACAAATAAGAAGCTCCTGTTACTTCTTGACTTAAGGTAGGACCACAAAGCCTGATCAATGGAAGCCTTGAACTGGTATAAGGAAAATAATAACAGGAAATTCTTCATCTCCCACATCGCTCTTCAAGGTTAAGTGAAACTGATTCAAAATCACTCCTTGTGATGCAAAAAGAATTAGATGAATGACATTACAAAATTACTCCAATTTTACAAACACCTGTTTCGCGTCTTCAGTTGACTCCATGGATGAAGATCTTGGTGTGTGGGGAAGCTCCATGAGAGCATCGAGGGCATCATGAAGAATCTCCTTTTCACAAACCAGCATTCTACACGCTACTCTTTGCCGTACTGGAGTATCTGAACTGTTAATCAGAACCCTATCTTCCTCAATGGTCCTATCATACCTGCAACAAACCCAAATCCTTGATCAACAAGGTACTCCAAACAGCATTCGGAAAGATAAGTTTCACGAATTCAGCCCTGTGAAAACATAACAAAAATGGTGTCTGCAGGGGTCAGCGATTTCTTGTGGAAGAATGACACCATATTTGCACTTGTACGTGTCTCACAGCATAGCAAGAAATTGAGTCACTACTGGAATGGAGGTAGCAAAGATAGGATGCACATCACACCTGGACAACCTGTTCTGCATGTACTGGATGAGTTGGCTTAAAATATGTGCATCTGATTCATCCACCACGCCACAATCTTTCAGGTTGATACTCTCAAGTTTTGATGCATCGTCACAATAGCAAAGCCGCAAAAATGGTATCAATTGGTTAGGTATGCCCTGCCCTCGTTGCAACTGGAACACGTGCTTCGTTGACAGCTCTGCAGCCATGGGAAACCTAAGAGACTTCTTGTGATAATTAGGTGACCTGGAAAACAATACAAAAGCTGAACAAGTTTTTCCTCTGAGCACTGGGTTGCTTGCTCAGCTTAGAAGCAGTAAATTCACAAGATGTAGATCTTTCAGTCAGTACAGAAATTGGCTAGGTAATCTTGTGATGCGGGCACTGTAATGCTTCTAACCTTTGTTTCCATCCCATGGGAGACCTACAAGTACTTCCTGGGTTATGACCACCATTTGAAATCACAATTTTCCACTTCGTTATTCGGCTTTCTCCAGTAAAGAATATTCCAAAAGCGCTTGTTAGCTCAAACGTATTTTGCCAAGAGTATCACAATCTCGAAACAGAACAAAGGTGTGGATGCACTACAGTATTTGCAGTGTCCATACAAACCTCAACCATCCAGAGTTTTAACAACACAACAATGCACATTCTCAACATGCCCAAATAAAGTCATAGATAACAATCTAAGGCATGACAACGAAATGTTGGTTGATTACTCAGGGCTACTCACAAAAAAGTTGACATCAAACACATGTTTTCGAGCAAGCTGCACTATAACTGTGTAATGGCTCACAACTCTGACACAGTGTGATGAGACAATGCAGTTAGATTGCTGTCAAATGGTGCAGGATAGCACACCAGCATCTTTCAGCAGCTGACGCTTGGCTTGAAACAACGGCGCAGACGTCTGCAAAGTAGCAACCAGAGCAAGCTTGTCATAAGGATTTCCCTCGTCAACGATACCGTAATTGATTATTAGCCGGCTGTTCGGCTGTGGGCCGCACCACGCAAACACACGTTCGCCCTCGCTATAGTCTCGATCTACTGCAAGCTGAACCTCTTGCATCTCGTCGTCGTGTCTAAGCATTGCTTTGCAGGTGGATGAGTATGACAGGCTTGGAGGCCCGAAAGGTACCAGGGCAAACCGGCGTGCTAGCGGCACACCCTGCAAACCACATCCATGGTCTTAAAGTGGAACACATGAGTCCAGCACTGGGTGAAAACACATGCACATGGTTGTCGCATTGCAATTCAAAAAGTGCAACAACGACAGCCTGATACGGACCTGTAAGTGTACTACAGATGCTTGGATAGCTGCAAAAGCTTGCCGGAATATCTCGAAGGGAAAAGCTTCAGTCGGTACGTCATAACTGCACACTTTAAACATGCTCGCTGTAGGGGTAATACCTCAACCACATTGATGGTAGTATTCAGCTGGAAAGGCTACAAATTTTCGGGCACTTTCACTGCAGGCTAGCAACAGAAAAGCTCAACTCTCTGCCTTACTGCACCAGCTGGACTCGTATAGCTTCCTCAAAGTGCTGAAGTGTGCCCCGAGTGTGAGAACTGTCACAGGGCAGGTCGAATTAGATTCAGGGGGACGCACGGATATTTATTAAACAGAGATCCTGACATAAACCTGCAGCAGTGCTAGACTTGGAAAAGTTGGGACTAGTGCTAGTTTCTAGGGAAGCCAAAAGGATTGATCTTCACTCTGTACGAAATGATATCTCAAAGTTTACAACCATGAAGGAGCAGAGCACCCAGTGTGCACCAAAAAAGAGCAACAAAAACAAGGTGAAAAGCTGACCATCAATGTGGAACCACACTACTATTCATTGAGACGACATGAATAAATTCTGATTAGTCTGAGTCCTTATGTAAAAACACTAGGAATACTAAGCATAAACGTGTGTAACGTTCTCGCCATGTTGTGCTGTGCACCTATCTTGATATGTAGACATTCAAGGCAAAGAGAGGCTATGAATGTAAGGCCACTCGGTTCTAGTGTGCCGGTGAGACACTAAATCACAACGCTATTATTGCTTGAAAAGAGTCCAAAGGAGATTGCACAAATCAAGGGACGATACTCACTGAGTTGCTCAGTATGTGTTGTCCAAATGCTCCAGTACACAGTTTGGAAGGTGAGGGCAGCCTTTGTGGGAAAGAGCCATTACCATACTGTATCCAAGCAGTCGTATTCATTCCTCAGTGATGCAATACGGCTCCGTACGAGGCTTTGCACTGGACTTCCACGAAGGTACTCCTCAACTTCATGATCAGACCAAATCAGTGGTGATTCTGCTGCCTGAGGGCCTCGGGCCCGCTGTCTGTCCAGCTCTGATATGTAAGCATGCCAGAAGCTTTCCTCTCCCTTCTTCTTTTCATACCTGCACCCAGCACTTATGTAACTCAAACTTAAACAGCAAACTGATTACTACTTCATGTGAAAGATCAAAGGAATTGGCCACAAGCTGTTGGAGACCTTACATCAGGTACAGCGCTAGGCAGGACAATTCTGATATGGCATCTGTTGTTAGCAGCTCTGCCATGCCTTCATCTTCAAATACACCCTGTACAAACAATACTGGGACTTCTTCTGAGCTTTGACCGGTGCATTGCTGACCTATTTAGCAGCAGGTGTAGTTTACTAAGAAACCTGTACCTCTAAAGTGACGACTAGTTTGTCCGGTATACGGAGCACGACATCTCCAGATTTTACATTGTCCTTTGCGACTGATATATCTATGTCTCTCCCGTCGACAACAGTTGGTCTCAAGTCGAGTTTCTGCCCTGGGGCTCCGTGTTCCCCCAACCATGACTTCAAATCTTCAACTCTGCTGTGAGCCACCGCCTGGCATGGGTACTGTGATGCCTGAAAATGAAATTCAGGACCTTCAGAATGTAATGCAAAAGATGTAGTTGATTCGGTTGTCGGACATTACAGTTAGCAGTGGGATTCATGGAGACATGAAGATACGCGAGCCATTGCTTCCATTCGACGAGAGAATTCGTCGTGAGGGATGAGCATAAAACCAAAGTTAAAAAAATAAATATTCAAAATATATTGTCCGTGGAAATGAATTCTTCTAAAAACTTCAGGGTTCGCATACCAGTACTCGGCGAGGTTCAGAGATACGGGCAGACGATAAAAAGCGAACACGATCGTTCTGCCACCCCCTGTTAACGCTATTCATGTGGCAAAGATGCATGTATTCGTATAGTGATGTGCTTGTACAGCTTTGCTTACATTCAAATGAATATCGCGAAGTAGCGCTTGCTTCAAACCGACAACTCCGCTTTTGAGTCTTGAATGACCGAGCGTGAGCGACCACCGCAAGTATCTCCAAGACTCCTTTACGAATGCTTTGGGCTGTTTCACAAGGGAAGGGAGCATGCGAAATTGAGGCCTGAACGATTGCTGAGATATGCAGCTTGAACAGATGATTCTCGAAGCTTCTGTAGATGAATAGGTGCTACTTGGTGCACTACTTGGTGCAGACACACGCGACAAGACCAGCAATTTTCCATGATAGTACTTTACAAACCTTTATGACAGGCCCGGGTGAACACAAACCGCACGTTGGTGTTCAATCACCCTTGAAAATCATTTGCAGCTAGTGTTCACACCCCGGAACTTAAGGCAACACTGTGGCAAGTGGATATGCGCACTCACACATCAGACGTAGTCCATGGCATATGAATCAATCCACGAGGTATTAGGTATTGCGACACGTTCGGTTTAGAAACTCCTACGTGTCATGCCTGTACCGTTTCACGGCAAGAGATGACCACCTTGATCATGACATCGTTCCGTCATTTACGGGTTAAAATATTTAGAAGCTGCATACGCTACAACGCAAATAGCCTGGGCAGTCAGCTCTACCGAGTTTCCGAGGTGAACACGGTAACAAGCATCAAGTTCAGGAGATGTGCGGAAAGGAGGCAAGGAGTGTTTGGTGTACTCCAAGCTTCCCTGCATTTGCGGCAGTGTATCTTACAATAAGAAATTAAGAAATAAGACAACTAGAAGGCCTAGCAGACCAGAATAGTATTATAGCAGTGGTTAAGGAGTGGCTATCTGTCTGAACACAGATTTTCAAGACACGGAGGTCTGAACGGAGATGCGATTCAACGCATTTCTGCTGATGAGAACCTAGAATCGAGCTGGCATATTGTGTGATCTGAAGCACAATAGCAATGCATCATTTTGATTGTCTTGTTCATATTTGGCTACTACTGGCTTGAAGACATCCTTTCCTCTCACAATTTTGGTTAATTCTTGGGTACGAGTTGTTTCAGTTAAAATAAAATACCCAAATTGAAAATTTCAATAGCTAGGTACGACAGAATCCAACCGTTGTCTCTTCACAATTGTCTTCGAATAATGCTATTGGCTTCTGAGAAGGCAGGGAAACAGATCTCTTTATTTAGCATGTGTCAATATTGAGGGTTTCACTGAGTACAAATTCCTAAGCTCAATCCTGTATGCAAATATCACGAAAGACAGCCAAAGTGTTGACATAATTTGATCCACCTAAATTGTTGTTGCTGGTAATAGCAGTACACAAGTTCTGGAGTGCGTTATTTGATACAAAACCAGAGCTACAAATTTCCTGTGAATGGAATGGTATTGGTGATTATATACTAGCATTAACAAGATTTATTTCGCGTGTATTGCATTGAGGAGTGATGCTAAAACCATTGACTGCTAATGATCCTTTGCGCAGCAAACCCAAGACAGGCTGCCTGTCACTGTCATATACTGTCGGTTGCAACAGGCTACACAGGCTCTCTATGTCTACACAGCTCCCAGCATGAGAATTTGGCATAGTATACCTTAATTTAAAGAACGCTGGTGCTCCAGTTGCAAGCACACTGAATCCAAGATTCTGTTGGGAAGTACTAAGTGACTGTAACAATATCTGTGATGATATAGGATCACTATGGTAGGTGTATAATAAAAGTGTCTGAGAAGCATCTTAATATGTGTTGTAAGCAATCAACCATCCCCACATGTGGACGCTTTTGAGAATCTGTCACAATAACTGCTTCATATGACAGTAACAATGCAACTCATTGCCCCCGTTGTTGAGACTTCTCACATGACATATAAATAATAGAGTTATGGAGAAAATTTTTCTTCCATTCAAAGTAAGAAGTTTGTGTGGAGTCACTAATCGTTCATTTTTCATGAACAGCTTCCAGTTTCAAACAGGTTCAAACCTAGCACATTCTTCACAAACCTTCTCTATTGAGCAACAGCTGTTGCAGCGTTGACTTTGGCACATTTCTTTAGCAACTTGTTACTGCAGTTACCTTCACTTGCTGCTTGTTTGATTGATTGAACTAAACTTCATTAGGTTTCACAACATGTTGCTTGATGTAGTGTGAACCTTGTTAACGGCCTTGCAAGAATGTTTCTGTGCCACAAAGTGCATGTATGTTTCCCGTTCTATAACTATGTGCACGATGATTGTTGGCTATTTTCCATCATTGATTTACCTTGATGTTTCTGAGGTGCAATGAATGTCCACAGTACATCTCAAGGGGAAGAGAATTTTACTACACCTGGTGAATGCCTGGGCAGGATCGATTCAGCCAAAGGATTTCATTGGTTCATCTGCAGCCACTAGGGATTTTCAGTACTGCACTGGAAATGTCACATGACACAAATTGTGGGTACAACAGATTTACCTTACCTGAGATGTGAGTAATATTAGGTGCAATTCATGTAGTAGGGGTCATTAGCAGGAAATCTCTGCAACACCATGTAATATCTGCTTTTGTGCCTATACTGCAGTTATAATTTCACCTCTTCAAGCAGCCCTCAGCTGGATTAAGCTACTGCTCCCTGCCATCTGCCAGGAACAGCATTATTGGGTACATGGAATACTAGTACAAATGCTACAACAAGTTTGAAATCATTGGTATTTTATGATGGAGTTGATGGCTATGAAAAATAGAGTGATTGTTGACTTAGCCTGTTGGGAGCACAAGTTGGATACAAAAGGAAGGATTTTACAATGTTGAGAACTGGTGGAGTTTGTGAAACTGTGCAATTTTTCTCACGGCATGAAGATTTGTTTGAGTGTGTTTACAAGGCAATAAGAACCACATGAAGTTGAGAATTAATGTCAAGACAGTATGCGAACAGAAGAATTATCAACGTGCACTCAAAACTCCCACAAGTTGTGATCGGGGGTTAGGAAATCCTCAGATACGGTTCTCTTGAGCCCTTTTCTTGTGATGACATTGGACGATCTTCAGGCTGGCTTGATTTCTCAAGCCAGCTGTTCGTCATCTAAAGAATGCTTTCAATCCTGGATGTTTCACGAGCATGCGCACAGGGTTCTAAGAGAAATGGCGTAAAGTTGTTCCGTGTGAAGTAGCGATAAATACTCCGCAGTTGCTCGCGGGCCCGTTGTTGCAGTGTACAATAACCGGGCGATGACACTTCAGCTGCACCGAAATTGCGGGAAAACCCTAGTAAGCTTTTGGGCGGCTTTATGCCGTTTAAATGCCTTTTCAAAGCCGGTTCGCTCAAAATTGTAAATCCACCCTTGCACATGATCGAATGACCGCAGGAAGAATCTTCGGCGCAAGGCAAAGTGCTCGTGGCAATTAAAGTTACATAGCATCTCTTTACATAATTACCTGTCGTTCCTTTCGGTGCACCTAAATCTCACCTTTATTTCTCGCAATCGTTACAGACCTCAGGAGAAATGATTCCCGTCAGTGCGTGCGGAAGCAAAGTGCGCACCTTCCTCAACTGCGAAAAATGCACACATTCCATACGCATGATTAGATGCTTAATTTCTCCCACGACTACTGCAGGTTAAGCGAGGATGCTTGAATGTGTCTGTTCCTAGACGGTAAGTTTTTCTCTCTACTCCTACAGAGCATCGAGCAGGCGTATTGATATAGCATTCAGGATTTTCTCTATTGTAATGAACCCATTTCTAAGCTTATATAGTTAAGTGCGCAATGGAAGGTTTAAGTATGTTCTGTTGCTTTTTTTGCTGTCTTGTGGCTAATAGCCCTCACGTGTCACGTCAAGCGGAGACAGCCGCATGCTTACTAGTGGGACTAGTAGAGGCGCAGTTCGTCATTTATTTCAGCTGCAAGTAAGCTACTTAATCTGTCTGGCTAGTACTATCGGATCTTGTTGAGATAGTTTGTGAGTGCGGTTTTCCCTCGGCTACAGGGTATGGGTGCCAAGCGATGTTGCTTCCCAGCGCGGTGTACTGTGCCAGGTCGCTGCTCAGGATCCCAACACAGCAGATGCTCCAGCGACAACAGAGGTTCAAGATGCACCTAAGGCTGTCACAACTGCATCGGATTTGGTTCCAGGTCAAATCTACGAGGGCACGGTGGTGAGTCACTAGTATATGTACATGCAAGTCGGTCACCATTTACTCCACGCTCATAGTATGCGTTGATGATCAGTTTCTTCCGTATTACTTTCCGAGTAAAGATTTTGCTTCGTCAGGCTTAGTGTGAGGGACTTCATCGAACGGGGTTAGCAAATGCACTCTACTCTTCAACTTCACTCAAAGGACTCACAACGATTGACATGTAGAAAGCCGTCGCAGCATACGGGTGCTTCGTGGATATTGGAGTAGGCAAAGACGGGCTTGTACACGTTTCTCAAGTTTCCCACAGTTATGTCAAGGAGGTTTCTGATGTTGTCAAGGTTGGTCAGAAAGTACCATGTGTGTTTCTAGAGATGAAGAATGACAAGATTTCTTTATCAATGAAGCAAGCTCAGCCTGGTGTGTCTTTTCCCGATACGTCATCTAGCTGGATTGCTGTTGAGGCTGATGTTATTCATACTTTATTCATTTCAACTAAAACTCTTTTTGATCCTGACTGTTTTATTGATCAGCGAAGGAGACCTAGTTCTAGTATGGCGAGGCGATATCAGAAAGTCCCTCCTACTTGGCCTTAATATGTTTAGACCTTCTCATTTATATGAGTATCCGCATGCAGAACTTGTGACTGGTTGATTGCGAATGTCAACCTGCTGAGAAGGAACCCTCATGTTCATTATGCTCTTAATTCATTGATACATAGAGAAGACATATTTAGTGAAGTTGAACGAGAAATGTATGTACTCAAGATGTAACTTAAGTAGGTTGGTGTGTCTGGATTATTATATTGTGATCTCTACCATGAATAGCGTGGTGAAAGGTTTCTTTTATTGAGCTGAACATGACCATATATGCCATTCCTGTTGTTGACTTGAGAGTAGAGGAACAGTTGTGAAGAGAATGGTTTGGTTATCGTGACAGAGGCACACACACTGTGAAACATTTCTGTAACATGCAGAGCCAGAGGAACAAGGCAGGAGGTCTGGAAATACAAACAGAGCTCCTCGCCGTCAGGCAGCAGCCACTGTGTCTCACGGCCTCTCTGTGGGGGATGAAGTGAAGGGTACTGTCACGCGAATTGTTTCCTTTGGGGCATTTGTAAAGCTCGAAGATGGATTTGAAGTCCTGCTCCCTGTGTCAGAGATGGCAGGATCTACTCAGACTCTAGATCCATCACCATTTAACTTGGTCTCTGAAAACAGTGAGATCACTGCAACAGTGGTCAGCGTCAATCAGAATAAAGTAGCGGTGTCAAACATGGATAGTGAGGAGCGTAGCCAAGCATCTGCTGGCCAAGAGGGTGGTGGCGGATTCAACTTGGCAGATGTTGAGGGGCTGGGAGGTAGTCTTTTCGAAGATTTGGAAGGTTTAGGTGGCTCTAATGGTCTTGAAGGATTATTGTCCAGTTTACCATCGAAAGCAACAGTTAGTGCAACAGAAACACCTGCAGCTCCAGCCCCTGTAGCAGAAGAGGCAGCCCCGGCTCCTGTTGAAGCACAAGAGGCAGCCCCGGCTCCTGTTGAAGTAGAAGTGAGTGTTGCACCAGCAGAGGAACCCTCAGTTGAGGAAGTATGATCCTCTTAGCTATTTTGTGACTTCTTTTGTTTTCAGGTAGCCACCTGTGTAATAATATCTATTGCCTCGCTTTTGAGAACTCAAGTAACTTTTTGCTCTTCATTTCTGGACTTCTGATTTAACTTATGGCAATTTTGTGTTGTAAGTGAGTCACCCATTCACAAGTTCAAGAGCAGAGTTTCTGAACTTGGTTGTTCTATGCATGCATAACATGCTGTTTGCTTGTCTAACACTCCAGGTTAATCATGAGTTTGAACATCGCATTACACATTATGGCAGCACTTGCACCCCAGATGCAATTGCTTCTGCTCGGCCAGTTCAGTTTTGTGTTTCAAGTTTGTCATTCTATTACTTCTAATATATCATTGAATGAGTGTGTGCCACATTCTGCCCTAATTTTACTAATCAGAGCTAAGTTGTCAACAGCTTTCTGTGCTTTTTGGATACGTGCTTGGATATCATACATCAAACTTGAATGAAGTCGAAGAAAGTTTTGACCTCCACTCTTTGATTCTACACCCTAATTAGTAATGTGATAAACTGTAAAACAGGATGTATAACAGCATATGTAACGCTTCCCTCATTAAAATGTAGGGTTAATTCTTGAAGTGGCAACTTCTTGACAGCTGAGTCATGTTTTATGAGTCTGATGTCCCCAATCAGACATAACAGTGATCTGATAATGCTCAAACAATTTCTCTACTTCTATGGGGTATTGGATGAATTGCAGTTACTATAATGGCATCACTTTGTACATGAAGTGGCACTACTGATTTCAGGGGTTTTTCTTCATCCATTATCCTAGGTTTCCAGGCTTTGAATGCATTGAAATCTTGATTCATCATTAATTTGTACTGGGGCTATAATTGTACATTATGAAAGGACACACAGATGTGATATCCCTGTTTGTGTTCAGAAAACTGATGAGGTAGCTGCTCCGGCAACAGAAGAGCTAAGTGATTCCCCATCTGCAGCTTCAGAGGTTGCTGTTACTATCGAGATGGTTAAGGAGCTACGTCAGGCAACTGGGTCAGGTCAGTTGTAGATAGATTTTGCTTCTTCTTCCTAGCTTATTTCCACATCCCAGTGCATCCAAACTTTGACCTGGTACACCGTGCATATGTGCCAGTAATTAGTCATATGCAACTCCAAGTCTTCAAGTCTGAACTTACACCAACACTTCAATGTAAGTGTCCGGTTGTTTCTAGTCTCCTTGTACTGTATTCATAGACGTGTATGTCAACCCTGGTACTTGATGTGTACAGGAATTAAAGATTGTAAGGATGCATTGATTGATAGTAATGGTGATATGGAGGCAGCCAAAGAGTTGCTACGCATCAAGGGCCTTGCTAGTGTTGAAAAAAAGTCTGGAAGGATTGCAGCTGAGGGTGTTGTTGCTGGGTACATTCATGCTGGCGCACGGTTGGGGACCATGATCGAATTGAACTGTGAGACTGACTTTGTTGCTCGAGGCGACAAGTTTAAGCAGTTTGCAGAAAACCTTGCCATGCAGGTGTGCATTCCATTGCATTTGTCACTTTGTGTTCACATGTCTTATGTACGCAAACTGTCTTTCCAAAGAGAATTTCATGCAACCTTTTTGTGTCAAATTTGCTTTATCAAGACTGCTGCTAGCTGACCCATTTTAAGGTTATGAAGTCTTCAAATTCTCTTAATGTTAACTGTGCGGCTACCAATGCTTCTCAATGATATTTGCTGCAAGTGACAAATTTTCCAGAGCCACTCAAACTTCTGCTATGTTGATCTTCAAGTTGATGGACTTATGTCAAATTCCCTCGTTATTTGTGCTACATTACAGCATATTTGTCATGCATTTTGCTGCAATCAAAGTCCCCCCTGTCAACTGTGTCTTTCTATGATTAAGTGTTACATGTGTGAAGATGACTGTGATGTGATAGAATTAAATGAGGAATGCTTGAAATTACAGGCAGCAGCATGCCCTGATGCACAAGTAGTCTCTGTTGATGATGTACCCAAAGATCTGCTTGAAAAAGAACGCGAGATTGAGATGGCCAAAGAAGACATTTTGCAGAAGCCTGAACAGGTATGCTTTTTTCCCCGAATCTAATCTTTGTAAGGGCATGTACTCAAGCAACATGTTGATTACAGGTTCGACCAAAGATTGTTGAGGGGCGTTTGGACAAGTTCAAGAAGACCATGGCGCTCATGGAACAGCCGTTCATTCTTGCTGAAAATAATGAAACTGTTGATGATGCGTTGAAAGCTTTAGCAATGGAGATCAAGGAAAAAATCACTTTCAGGCGATTTGTACGATATGAGCTTGGGGAAGGGTTAGCTAAGAAGACTGATGACTTTGCAGCTGAAGTAGCTGCTCAGACAGTAAAGAAGGAGGACTCAGCGCCACCTGAGGAGCCAAAGAAAGAAGTGGTATTTTTTTGCATTTATGCTTACCATTCATTCTTACCGTTTTGTTGAGGATGCTCTGAATTATTGTTGAGTTTCCTGGTCCACTATCTGGAACTGATAATGGAAACCTAATGATGAACCCATTTTAATTTTCTGTCTCCTCAGTACAGAGCCATTGGCATGATTGATTTGGCTGTTCAGTAATTTCCAGAGTACGAATGCTCTATGTGCTGAAACATATTGTAGGCAAAGGAAGAAGAAAAGGTGCCTGATGTCAAAGTTAATCCCAAAATGGTGAAGGAACTTAGAGAAACATCAAAGGCAGGCATGATGGACTGCAAGAAAGCTCTCCAGATGTGCAACAATGACATGGAGGCAGCTACGGTGTGGTCCTGTTGTGAACTGACAGTACTCCCTCATGGCTCGAAAGCTAATCCTTGTTTTATCCACAATTCCAGCATAGCTGAGGTTATCCCTGGTCTTTTTCATACAATTGTCAATTACTCATGGTATTAATAGAACAAATGCACCTGCACTGTTGATTAGTTAAGAGTGGATGGGCCTTTCATTTTTCACCCACCTGTAGTGATTTCCATTAATCCAACTAATTGAAGGCATAGCTATATGTATGGTTTTTTGCTTTGATAGCGTTCATAGCTGGATCGTATGTTTTTTTTTCTTGTTTTAATTTTCCGTCTTTCTGTTTTTGTTCTTTCCTGTTATTTGCATTCATTTTTAATCGTCCAAATTCTTTTTAAATCTATCATCAGGAAAATTACATTATATAGAGCTAGTCCCCGTCGTATGTGCAATAAAGATAACAAAGAACAGAGGGATAATAATATACTCACTCATACACACTCACACAACGCATTGATTCAAGATTAGATTAAGAACGTATCCCTCCTCTCTAGAGAAATCAGTATACTGTCTTTACCTGAGCTACACATTG